>PVJI01000773.1:0-195901 GCA_004026765.1 Micronycteris hirsuta
TTGTTTTTTTCCAGAGAACTCTATTTTCCCAAAACTACCTAGGAATCCGTGTTAGGCTTTCATCTGTGAAATACCTTCAAAAAATGCATTACAGCAAAAAGGTGTTATTCTTTTACAGAGTTTAGATTCTCTGCTTATAGAGAGGAGTTTCTAGGGATTTTGTGCTTCGCTGAAAGCATTAAGCACTTTTCCTTGTTTCCTCAACGCCGTTTTTGCCCCTGGGCCTGCAGGAGGAAAGGTTAGGAGTGAAGGCCCCTCTGATCCTGATTCAGTCTCTAGCTGCATCATTCATTCAGGCAAGTCCCTGTAGTCCCACGGGCTTCCATTTCTGGGTGCGTAAAATGATGAGTGGACAGATGAATAGATACTTCTTAAAGCACCTTCTAAGCCAAAAATGTTATGATTCTAACATTAAGTTCACAGCTTCTCAACACCTGATAAGACTTAGCATTAATGCTGCTGAAAATATATTTGGGGATATTCTTGATTTAAAAAAAGAAAAGAAGAACCTAATGAAAGGTGAAGACTTTTGAGTCATTGCTATTGACTTCACTCAGGGTGACTTTCATGCCTTAAGGAGAAGTAAGTAAGAGGAACATTCATTAATTGAGGCTTAGGTAATACCTCTTTTATTAAGATTAATTACTTATTTTTAAATTAGTCATTGTGAATTGACATAGCCAAGTTGACCATCCGTAGTTATCAGGTTCTATTGGTGATTATCATAGCCTACATATAATTTGGATAGGATGAGGAACATAAGTCTCCTTTCCACAACCAAGCCACCAGGTATAAGGTAACATCAAAAGCAAATTTTGAGGCCCGGCTGGTGTAGCTCAGTGGATTGAGCACAGGCTGGGAACCATAGGGTCCCGGTTCGATTCCCAGTCGGGGCACATGCCTGGGTTGCGGGCCGGGTCCCCAGTGAGGGCCATGTGAGAGGCAACCATACATTGCTCTTTCTCCCTCCCTTCTCCTCTCTCTGAAGATAAATAAATAAAATCTTTAAAAAAAAAAAGCAAATTTTGAGTGGAATTATGGTTTACTCACAATCTTTTGCTACCAAGGAGATGCAAAATGTTCTCACAAACTTTATGGACCCCCCAGTTCTTTGTTCCTTAGACATTGTGTTAGGGGTCTTAAATGGAAGACTCACACCAGGTTGATGTAACAATGTTCTTGAGGCAGGATTAGCTACCTCTCTAGTCAGACTAGGTAACAAATTCCACTTAAGATCACTGGTCACATGACCCAAATTACTAAATACCCAGCTTAGGAGGGACACCATTGAACTTTCTATATCCCTGTTCATCTATGGTAAAGGTACAGTTTTTTTTATTCAACCCACATTTCTTGAACACCATTCAATTTGCCTAGGAAAAGGGATTTTATAATCCATCCTGTAAATTAACAAATGCCTTAGTTATAGATCCAGAGAGCAGTGGTTAGTTGCTCTCGTGAAGAGCCATGTTTGGAGTGTGGATTCCACAGTACGCTCTCCTGTCAACGCCTCCAAGAGGGAGGTTAAATCAGTTCTCGTGTTTCTGCCTCTGTCACACACACACACACACACACACACACACACACACACACACACGCACACCACACTGTCTGTTTAACATTCTTTAAGATACATGATTTAAGGCGATATACCACATGATTAAAATTGCTGCTAGTACCAAGGGATATTTTCCATTTTAGAAACGAGACTACCCATTTTATGTGCTCCTAGGAATAGTCAATGAATATTAAAACAGGAATATGTAGATGAAACATTTTTACATAAATAAAAACATGCTATAAATACTGTATGTACCTTGGGGTTTTTTTTTAAACATATAAATTCTCCTGGATATCTTACTAGAGCGGTGTGTAAAAAGCAGCTGTGTTCTGCAATATATTTATTGTGTAAGTAAATTTTCTAATTTATAAATTAATTTTTTTATTATTTATAGAACAATTCATGTTGCTTACATGTCCAGCATTTTTTGTTTTCCTCATATTCTCAGAGCAAGTGATCACAATTTTGCGATTACTCCCATTTTGAGAATTTTAAGTCTAATTTAAAGTGATAAATGCTGTCATTCATGAGACAATAGGTTGGCAAATTTTTTTTTTTAAAGGGGCCAAACTGGTAAATATCTTAAGGTTTGGGGGCCCTAAGGGTTTTGTCACAACTACTCAAATCTGCTGTCATGGGCACAGAAGCAGATCAGGGCAGTATGTAAGCTCATGAGCAAGGCTGTGTCCCAGTAAAGTCTCGTTTCAGAAACGGGCTCCGGGCCTGACATGGCCCGAGGCCCAGGGTTTGCTGAGCCCTACCACTGGTCCAACACCTGGAAATGAGTGGCCTGTGGGTGATGTTCCATGGCCGGGAGCTCCTTAGAGGCAATAACTCTATCTTCTCATCTCCAGTTGCCCCCAGTGCCTCGATGAACAGTAACTCAATAAACATTTTGTGAATTAAATAATGAATTAACAAAAATAGGAATTAATTCACAGAAGAGGTATAAAATTGATCCATTGTTTTATCATTTTCTGTCTTTGAACAGGAGCTATGTTGTTCCTAGCTGAAGATATTTATATTACAATCTCTGGCCAGTTATGCCTCCCCCTTATGGATAGTTAAGAAGAAGTAGAGGGTTTTTTTTTTTTTTAAAGATTTTATTTTATTTATTTTATTTTTATAGAGAGGGAAAGGGAGGGAGAAAGAGAGGGAGAGAAACAGCAATGTATGGTTGCCTCTCACATGGCCCTCACGGGGACCTGGCCTGCAACCCAGGCATGTGCCCTGACTGGGAATCAAACTGGGACCCTCTGGTTCCCAGCCTGCACTCAATCCATTGAGCTACACCAGCCAGGGCAGAAGTAGAGGTTTTAAACATACAATGTTGTTAGTGAAAACTATTTCATCGACAAATAGAGCTCTCTAACAAAGCTGAGGTGTCACTTTATGCAATAAGTCCCTGCGGCTTGCTGTTCTGCTACAAACTTTACCGTTCACCACGTTTGTGTTGCTGGTTCCATTGTGGCTCCTCATTATGCTTTATCCCATTGGTCTTTTGTTGTCCATTATCAAAAACAATTGAGCATCACTTATATGCACCTCTTCTTTAGGTTTTGAAAAACTACTTGGTAATATGTATTAAGAGCCGTTATTTTATGACACATGTATATGTTTGTGTTAAGCAGAGAAAACTAGGAAATGTCTCCATGCAGTACAGTTGGGTTCTCTTCCAACCCTCGACCCTACCTACACCTTACTGAGCATATCTGTACAAATGTGAGTCGTGTCTTGTTAGCAACCGATGCGTTCTGGAATTCGCTTCTTCCTAAACCAGGAGGCATCATAAGCAAGACGTTAAACTCCCCCACACCTCTGTAAGCCATGTTGAGGGAAAAACCTGGGTCAGGTGGAGCTGCGTTCACATTCTGGCTTGGAGGGGATGTATTTCTAGTTCTCATACCTGACAGCATTACAACTGGAGCACAAAATGTTAGGATCCATTACATCAGCCCTTTGGTTCAGGCACACTATTTCTGATACCCTAGCCTTCAGTTCTTTGAATTCCCAGTTTTGCTCAAGAAGGCGGACCCATGCTAGGTTAGTTGGCCTTAAGCTAATAGTTGAAAGGATTATTGTTGGCCCTCTCTATTCAACTCACTCACTTCCTGATATAATCAGCACCCAAAGGAACCGGGGAAAGGTAGCTGTGAAATCCTTCCTGGCCACGCCCTCCCCTGGCTCAGAGAGAAGCTTCAAGACAAAGAACAGAGGGGAACTTTTGTACAGGGATTAGGGTGGGTGAAGAACATTATTCAAAACCAAGTCCATAGAACGTGACAACCCACTTGGTAGCCTTCAGAGCATTGGTGCCTTTGGGGATGTCGGGGTCTGAGTCTCTATTTTATTTCTGCAGGTTTAACAACATCGGCTAACTTTAGAAAGGCACCGATACAGGTCTAGAGATGGATAAAAATTACCAAACTTAATCTCCAGAATTACATTATGAGATTGGTCATGCTGTCTTCCTTTCGCCACTTGCTCTACTTCCTGCAGCTGGGGTTCAAGTGCAGACCACCTAACTCCAGAGCACTGACTTTGAACATCGTGCTATGGACTCACCGTTTTGAATAGTTCAATTTCACAAAAGGATGAGTGGAGATCAAAATAAGAAGTGGTCACTGCATTACTATGCCAAGAATCACCCTATCAAACTGTTGAGGAGACTACATACCCCAATGTGTGTCCATTGCGCTCTATAATTCCTGGCACAAAGTTAAGCAATGATTAAAATGTACCTGTTACTATTAATAACCCAGATAGATTCTGGGCAAATTACAGGAAAGTCTTCATTTATTTAATACGGTGCTAAGAGCACCTAATTTTATTAGTATTGTTATTAAACAAACAAAAAAAAACTAAGTGTGCAAGAAGATATATATATATATAGCCTGGGAAAGACATGGCCTGGGGAAAATGCCTTGGTTTCTCTTTTAAAAGAGTTGAATTCGGTGAGAAACAGCTTGCAGTGGTTGAAAAGTGAGGAGTGGAGGGAAGAGACTCTTTCCTGTGTTTACATTTTAGGCTTGCCTTCTGACTTCCAACTTCATCTTCAGAACTGCCTCCTAGCCATGTGTCTTTCTCAGTTTAAGGGAGGAGGCAAGAAAAGTGCAAGAACGTTTTGTGTGTGTGTGAGGGACGTGACTGATGGTGGTGGCCTCCAGATAAGAGTTTGGTTCTATGGCAGAGAGAGACCTGGGGAGTGATGGTTTCTGGTCTCTCTTATCTAGCCCAGCACCATCTTTTAGTTACGACCTTTATGCCACAAGAGCACAGTCAATATTAAATTCTAGAGAAAGGAAAAAAAATCTCTCATAGAAACAGCTGTGTCCCCTACATAGCTAGTTAACTCGGGCGAATTGCTAGAAATGGAAAAGTTTCCATTTCTTTTGTGTTTATTCTTGGTAGTTATAAAAACTATCTTTTGTAAATAAGGGAAGCCTGGTTTTAAACAGCTTTGATTAATTTCTGTCATTGATGCATTAAGTTCTACAAAGTTTTAGAAAATTCAAATAAATTGGATAGAAAGACATTTCTATATTGCAAAGACAATACTTGAAGTACCCTGGCCCAGTAGTTCCATGTTGTTCCATCTGGCATGCATTTGGATTATGGTCCTTTTATGTCTACAATGTCACTTGGACTGAAACCTGCCAAGTGTCACTGAAGCCCAGACTTGCTGGGCCCCACTAACTGCCTTGCTCATGGACAGCTCAGTCATTGTGTACATGTCCATTGCTGATGCATACTGAAATGGAAAAAAAATAGTTCCTTAAACAGCAGAAAAGACCGTCACTTAATTTCCCTTGCTTTGTGAGCTGTAGCAACGCAGCCCTACAGATTAGTGAATTCTCTGGGAGTCGGACTCAACTGTGATCTCTCCAGTTTTTACCTAGTTTTCAGCACAGTGCTGGCAACTCTTGAAGTTTTCAGTCAGCGCTGGAGAGTTGAAGAAGAATCCACAAAATTCTGAGGGCAAAGTGATCTAGGTGTGCCTTGATGTGGAACTCTGTCCATGGCAGAAATGTTGGGTGACTGGGGATGTGGAAATACCAGCACAGGCAGCCAGTGTCCCACTAAGCGTGGTTTGTGAATTACAATAAATGAATATTCAGTGCTTGAAAGAATTTTTGCAAAGTAATCCAAATTAATCTCAGAGCGTGGCCTGCGCCTTGGGGAGATGAGAGTCCTCTGCTTTCACATTAAGGAAGCAGGGCTTTTGTCTTTTCTTGCTCGTGCTGTTAAATAAGACTTGGTAACTTTCCATCTGCATAATATTGTGTGTTTGACTAAATAAAAGTAAAATCCAAGGTGTGTGTTTGGTAGTGTTGTGTAATATAATCTCTCTCTTTCTCTGTCTCTCTCTCTCTCCCTCTCTCTCTCTCCTGTCTCTCTCTCTTCCCCCAATCCCTACTCTAGCTTGTGCTCAGGAACATATAACTAATGTTTTCTCGGTACCCTCAGTCCCTGTCACAATACCAGGCAAATGCTAGATGCTGAATCAATGTTTAATGGATTTCATGTATGTATCTTGCTTCAAGTCATTATGAAAACATCGAAGAGGACAGACAGAGCTCTGCTGACCACTAGCAACCCTCCCTCTAGTACTTCCCAGCACCTCAATCTGTACTCTTCGGTTACAGTTGTTCAACCAGTTACTAATCTAACGAATTGTAACCAGTTGAACAACTGAACCCAAAGGGTGCAAAGTGGAAACATTTCATTGAGAAGTCTGCTAAGAACAAAGGAAACAACCGCCAGATCCCTCTTCAGTTTGCAAAGGGAAAATTCCTTCTCAAGCAAAAGCTACGCGGTACTTCCTTAAATTACCATTCATTTGTAATGATGTATTAGTCTTTCTGTATCATCTGTTCTTTTCATGAGGCTTATTTGAAGGGTAAGGTGCCTCCTCCACAGGACGTGATACTAACCATGTGTTAATTATTGTCTGAAAATAACCAAGGATGTGAACAATAAAAAGTTTTGAAAAATACAACACATTTTTTTTATTGATATTTGTGCCTCCAGGCTGAGGTGATGTATGCAATATGAGATGTAAAATCTGATGTGAAATAGAAAGTCGTTTGTGGTTTATATGAGGGAATGTATTATACCTGTGTGCATTTGTGGTCAAGAGCAAGAGGCTCTTAGGTGAATATTCTAATATTTACTTCCAAAATAAATTTCTTAACCTCGATACCACCCTGTATTTGCAAAACATTATAGTAAACTATTATAGTAAACTATTGCTCATTGTTTCAGAGTGTTTTCTCTATCAGGACCCAGTAAACATTGCTACCTGAAGCTTCAGCATTAAGAACCGCTCTATATTTTCTGAGTAATTCCAAACTGTAAAAGATTGTGTTCTCTTTTCATATGGACTGCTACGAAGCTCACTGTTCACAAATGGAACCTGTGGGATGCATTTTGAACAATACCTTTGTTTTCTTATTCTTTCTCACACCATCATATCTTTTTTAAGGAAAATTACAATTAATAAATGCATAACAAACCAGTTCACAGATACAATTATTGTTGATGTATGAATACACCTATCATCTGGCGTCCACCTTATTTTCTTCTACCATATTTTTATTGATGAGGGCTTTCTTTTTCCTTGGAGATTTGATTAACTTTTGGCAGGACCGCACTTTACATCTGTGTCCTTCTCTCTGCCTCCATTCCCCTGTGTCCATCTGCACATGCTCTTGCTTCTGTGGGACCTCAAACCTCATCACAAAACTACAGGAGTGGGGCCACTTTTTACAGGAAGTCCCAGAGTCCATAGCGTGTGTGAAGTTGACAGTTTGCTGAAACCTCCAAGTGTTGTAAGAGTCACATGGACCATGCACTACACAGTATTCTGGTGGCTTCCTGGTCCCATCTCCTCACCTGGTGCCCCTCTTGGCATCTTGGCTTTCCAGTGTCAACACTTCTACTCTCACCTATGCTCTTCCCTAACTGAGAAACTCTCTGCGGTGCATTCCAGGGCCCCGTCTCCCACCCCGCCACTGAATCAGAGGAATGGCATTTTCTCCGCCTTGTTTGCATTTGCTTTTCAGTATTAATTGTTCTAGAGAAAGCATTCACTCAATTAATCCATCACTTAAATGTTTTTTCTAAGATTTTTAAAAATTAAATCTACTGGGGTGATATTGGTCAATAACTTTCTATAGGTTTCAAGTGTACATTTTTATGATACATGATCTGTATATTGCATTGTGTGCCCACCACCCAAAGTCAAACCATCTTCTGTCCCCATATATTGGGCCACCTTTACAATCCATAACCCCCTTCCCCCTGGTAACGGCCACACTGTTGTCTGTGTCTATGACTTTCAGTTTCATATCCCACATATGGATGAAATAATCTGGTTCTTAGCTTGTTCTGACTGACTTAATTCATTTAGAATAGTATTCTCAGGGTCCATTCATTTTGTTGCAAATGGCAGTACTTCATCTTGTCTTATGGCTGAGTAGTATTCCATTGTACATATGTGCCGCATCTTCTTTATCCAATCATCTATTGAAGGGCATTTTGGTTGTTTTCATGTCTTGGCCACCATGCATAGTGCTGCAGTCAACATAGGGGTGCATATATCTTTGTGGATAAATGTTTTCAAACTTTTAGGGTCGATAGCAAGAAGAGGGATCGCTGGGTCACATGGTAACTCTATTCTTAATTTTTTGAGGACCATTTACACTGTTTTCCACAGTGGCTGTACGAGTTTACATTCCCATGAGCAGTGAATGAGGCGTCCTTTTTCTCCACAACCTCCCCAGCACTTGTTATGACCTGTCGTGTTGATGACAGCCATTCTCACAGGTGTGAGGTGGTATCTCATTGTAGTCTTGATTTGCATTTTCCTAACAGCTAGTGAAGTGGACCATCTTTTCTTATGTCTGTTGGCTGTTTGTATGTCTTCTTAGGAAACGTGTCTGTTCAGGTCCTCTGCCCATTTTTTAATTGGATTGTTTGGTGTTGAGTTGCATGAGTTATTTATATATTTTGGATATTAACCCCATGTCAGAGCTGTTTGCAAATATCTTCTCCCATTCAGTCGGTTGCCTTTTTGTTTTGTTGGCTCTTTCTTTCCCTTCCTTCCTTCCTTCCTTCCTTCCGTGCAGAAGCTTTTTAGTTTGATATAGTCCCATTCATTTCTTTTTGCCTTTACTTCCCTTGCCTTTGGGGCCAAGTACTTAAAATTTTCTCTAAGATCAAGGTCCATAAGTTTAGTACATGTTTTTTTATATGCATCTACTATATTCTTGATACTAGGGGTACTAACATAAATAAATAATATAAAGAAGAGCCATTTCCCATGGAGTTAAAATTGAAATTTAAATTAAGGTTGGGGGGAAGCAGAGATTTAAATAGATCATCAGTTAAAATATGTGGTGAGTGCCATGATTAACAACACACAGAGGGTATAAGGGAGTGGGAAGGAGCAGGTTTTTGCCTGGCGTGGGGAGGTATGGCAACGTGAGTCTCAAAGAAAGAGTGTGGGGTGTGGGGAGAAGGAAGAGCAGAAGGAGGAGGTAGATAGCAAAAGCAGAGACACTGAGGCAAGAAATACTATGACAGGTGTATGACAAGGGCCTCCGAGTGGGTGTTGACAAGATCTGAGGCAGGAGATAAACACGATCAGGAACTGGAAACCTTCTGTGCCAAGTTAAGGATTTTATGTTCGTCCTGTGACCATGAAGTATCCAAGCAGTCATGGGGCAAGAACCTAGAGGTCGAATAAAGAATAAACACACAAGGGGCAAGATTGGAGACCAGGAGTGTGAACGGCGGCCACTGCTTTGTCACAGACAAAACTCCACATGGGCTAGTGGTTCTAGCAATTGCTAGAAGGATGTTAATTCCACAAATGTTTAGAAGATATAATAGGCATGTTGTATGAGTGTGGTTGCGAGAAGGGGACAGGTCTTTTGTTGGCAATTGATAAATAAGACGTAAAAGAAGGTGAGGTTTTGGGGCAGGTATAGTGAGTTTTAGCGGTACTAAGGGGATTTAATTTCTGTCAAACATGAGGGTGGGGAAATCTAGCAGGCAAATAAGTATCCAAACACCTCATGTGTACATTTATGTAACACATACATATATTTATTATTCTTCTTTGCTCACTTACTTTGTATATTTTATAAATATGTCTGACATCTGCTGATTTTTTTCTCCCATATCATTTTCTGGTATGCAGTAAATGTGATTTATGAGGTGATGTCCATTTCTAGTTCATGACTGCAGAGTCGTGTCTTATCCCATTTTGATTGGTGATAAATTACCTAAGTTACACTTTTTTAACCTTAGTAGCATGATTTATAAAAGGGAAATAAAAATATCAAAGCTATGGTTGCCCAAACTTGGGATGTTGGTAAACTGATACAGTAATACAAAATTATTTTCTCAGTAGCCAACTACTGCAAGGTTATATTAGTTTCTTTACAATTAATTGATGACTTCACTTGAAACCAGAACCAATAGAGATTATAATCACTCAGCCCTGCAGTTCTGAATGTTTTGTTCTCGCTTTTATTAGTTTTCTAAATATTCCCAGTTGACAACTGGATACAGTTCAGTAATTTTCATGCAACTCCCTCTTCCAGGGTACTGAAATTTGTGAGCAGGGATTCCTGCAGAGCTGATGTTGGAAATTCTGCCCACAATTAGATGAGATCTAGCTACACAAGCTCAAGGATCCTGCCTGAGTGTTCTATAGTCCCTGTGCAAAAGAAACTATTAATGATTATCTTGGAGGGAGACTGTCTAAATGGGTATAACTAGTAGATAGGGATTTAAATGAGTGATACTTTTTATATTATCAGTTTTTAAGTATTTATCAGGGAAGTGGAACGAGTCAGTCCATAGATACAGCTCTATTGACCTTTTGAGCACCAAACCATGCTCCCATCTTCCTTTGTGTTGCCGTCACTGCAGACATCGTTCTGACCCCGTCGTCCTAATTATCACATCATCGTCATCACTAACAGCTGTCACGTCTTGGATGCTCAGGTTTGCCTGTGTTTGAACCAGGCATTCTGAGTTTAAAGCCTACATTCTTTTTTTTAAAGAGAGGGTAAGGGAGGGAGAAACAGAGAAACATCAATGTGTGGTTGCCTCTCACGCACCCCTACTGGAGATCTGGCCCACAATCTAGAAATGTGCCCTGACTAGGAATTGAACTGGTAACCCTTTGGTTCGCAGGCCGGTGCTCAATGGTGCTCAATCCACTGAACCATACTAGCCAGGGCTAAAGCCTACATTTTTAATGTCCACTTCATACCACCTTCCTAATAGCCCAGAGACTCCTACAGGAAAATAAAAAAGTTGGTGTTGTGCTTTTAAAATTGATTTGCAGTCCACTAAGTTCTATTTTTATTGGCACTCTTTTATATAATTTTGGGAAATGATGCCAGAATTGACCTTGTAAAATTTTTAAAAGATTTATTTATTTATTGTAGACAGAGGGGAAGGGAGGGAGAAAGAGAGGGAGAGAAACATCAGTGTGTGGTTGCCTCTCACGTGCCCTCTACTGGGGACCTGGCCTGGCCCTCAACCCAGGCATATGCCCAGACTGGGAATCAAACTGACAACCCATTGGGTCACAGGCCTGCGCTCTATTCACTGAGCCACACCAGCCAGAGCCAACCTTGTAAATTAGAAAAAAAAAAATTGAGGTACTTGTAACAACCAGCTATGTAGCTGTAATTTATTGCTGCATTTATTGTATTAAATTGTAATCGAGATTTCTGATTTGTATTCCTCCCTTCTCATTATACAAAATCTGATAATTTAGCATACTTTCTTCTGTGCATTACATGAAACAATAATTTCTTTACAGACTTATGAGAGTCATACATTTTCCCAGCTATCAGTTGAGACATAATAGAAACGAATGGTTTAAGAAATTCTGCTTCTTGATCTCAAATTGTAAAAGCCATTGAAAGCTCTCCAGTTCTGATAGAGGATGTGAGAACGGACAGGTACAGAGTGCGCCTGTCCCCAACCAGCTAACTGCCTACTTTGAGGACTTCGGTTGGCCCAAATAACAAGTGAAGCCTCTACTCTCAGGGAAATTAGGCAACTGCTAGGGCAGGATGGCTTTTTTAGTTTTTAGAGACATAGAAATTGTTTTTTTTTGCCTGATCTAAATCTGTGGTGAGTTAGTGATAGTCTGTGCTAATGAAAGTGGTTCTTTGAATCAAAAGCTGGTGGATCTTCAGAAGAAGAATGTTGACTTGATGCTGTCATCCTAATTGAAAATCGGCATATGTAACTAGGGTTTTGCTCTAAATAGATTTGCTTTTGGATTATAAAGCATATCCCATTACTTCATGTTCTTGCTATTTCCAATCCTTAAAAAATTAAGTCCAGAAAATGTCTAAGCTCCATATGTGGGCTAACGTTGTTTTAACACTCTATTGTGATGTTTTCAAACAACCAATAAGCTTACAGGTAAAGTTCCTTATGCAAAGATTTGAGTAGCACAGACGTGGTGCTTCCTGTCTCTGTTCTTCTATCTGCCCCTTTATGTTGGTGATGGTTTTAAAGGGCCCACAGGAAAATAAACCACAACACAGTCAACCTCTCAGATGTCCATACTATATAGAAAGTCGGGGGCCAAGGTAATTGCGGCTGATTTGTTAAAGGGAGGCAGGGCCATTTCCCTCCCCTTTTACAAATATTCAGATATACCTTAGCCAATCATTCACAGTTTTTAAAAAAAGAAGCTTCCTTTGGTCATTATAGAGAATGCTGTTCTTTGTCCTTTTTCCCCCCAGCATCCTGCTCCTCCTCTCTAATCTTCAGGTCAAAGGCTCGTTCTTCTCAGAAGCATTCAGGCAAAACTAGGAGCCTCTTCCACTGGGCCCAGATTCTTTCTGTAATGGTTTTATAACATTAGCATATTGGACACATCTGTCTGTTTATAGGCCTGAAGTGCTGAAACTGGTGTCTACAGGTCTTCAACATATATCCACTGCATAAAATAAGCAAATAAGGACATAAAAGTTTGTTATGATGAGTGGGACGAAGGGCTAGGTCCTACTAGGACAATTCAGCTGGGTTGGCCATTCAAGCCCAGGTCATCTTGCCTTGCCACGGTTGGTAGTCAAAATCTGAGTCCCTCCCCCAGCTGTTGTTTTTTAGTAAATATGTATGTGATCCCAACTCATAATAATATAAAAGATTTTGGTAACAGCTGCCTGAAATCTGACTGATATGTGAAGATACCGAGTGAGTCTTTCTTGGAATCCTGTCTTACAACGTGTGTGATCTTGAGCAAGATATTTTATCTCCCTGAGGTTCATTTTGGACATCCATTCAATAAGAATTACACACCTTGCTCAGAGGTTTGTTGTGAAGATTAAATGAGATATGTGTTGGGTGCACATAATACAGGAATACAGTAACACGATCAATATTCATTGAAAGAATAAATATAATAACTAGACTATAGAAAAAGCTCCCATTTTCCCACCACTGCCTCACACACTTGCCCCTCAGGCCTCTGATTCACCTTGCTGATACCCAAGAAGATACTAAGTCCTCTTGTTACCCACTTTCTTGGTGCTCTGTATGTGTCCTTTGTAGCACTTAACACAAAGATTATTAATTAATTATACAACTTTTTATTTAATGAATGTCTCCTCTTTTAGAATGAAAGCCCACAAATTCAGGGACTGTCTTGTATTGTTTTATCTCCAATGCCTAATATATATCTGACACAAATCAATACTGATTGAATAGATGAATAAATTCATTCAACTTGCTTAATATGACCTCTAACTTAAATTCACTCCAAATTACTCCAGATTCAGGAGTCCTGTCTCATTCAACTCCCTCAGCACCAAGATGAACAAAACTACTGCAATTCTATACCAAGACATGTCATCTTGATCGCATTCCCACGATCACACACACAAGAATTCCATGGATTTCTTCCTCAGATTGGATCTATTTCTGGATTCGCTTGTGGATGATTCTAAGTATTGATTTGGTCACTTTTTATTTCCTGATTTCTTACTTCTCACGTGTTTAACTCTTTCCTTATATATTCATTCATCCCTTCAACAGATCTTTGTTGGGGCAGCGCCTCCTCTAGGCACCGGGAGGGACACCAAGATGTGTGGGGCAGTCGTCCCAGTCAAGGCACTTCCCAAGTGACAGAGGAGATAATGTGTGCAAGCTTAGCTAAAGTTTGACTGTGGGATGGATACCTTTAAAAAGATATAAACCAAAAGCTGAAGTACTTTCCTTGGTTTTTATTCTCTGCTATATTCTCAGCTTTTCTGGCTTTCTCACCAAATATATGTGCTAAAATACAACTCCTTCAAGTCATGGCTCAGATGTACTGTTTTAGTGAGGCCTACCTTGGACACCGCCCCACCCCCTGACTCCTTACTATTGCAAAGGACTCCCCTACCCCATCCCATCCTCTACCTCTGTTTCCCCACTCGGCTTATCCCACAGCACTCATCACCTTCTTGAATACTATAAAGTGTACTTATTTACTATTGTTTTATTATTGTTGTCTCTCTGCACTAGAATATAAGCTCCATATGGTAGAGGATTTGTTAGTCGCTTATGTATCCCTAGAATAAACACTTGACATATTGTATACATTCAATGAGTATTTGCTGAATGCATTTATTCAGTGAAGTAGGATTAGCAGTTATGCACCTAGATTGGACAACTGGCCTAAGTTGAATCTGCTGTCAGCTGTATGATCTCAGGTGACTTACTTTAAGCCTCTCATTTCCCAGATGTACCTACTGTAGGGGAGGCAAATCTTTACCTCTACCCTCGTACAGTCTCCTGCTGGGCCTGAGAATTAAATTGACATAAAGAAACACAAACAACTTAATATAAGTTTTATATGACACATGAGTCCTCATAAAGAAATGAAGACTCAAAGAAGTGGCAAAGCCTAAATTCTTTATAAAGGTTGTACAAAGAGAGGCAATTGTGAAAAAGCAAGTAAAACATATGCGGAGGTTAAAGGAAGGTAAGAATTGTTTTTACAAGGTCTGTTTGTACAGAATTCTCCCAGTCTCTTGTGATAACAATGTTTATTTCTTCCTGGTATCGGGAGGGCGTCTTTCACATGGGATTTTTATTTCCTGCTTTCTGGAAGAAAAGGGGTAGGTAAGAGCATGCTTTTTACATCTGGTGTTTTATCAGGTGCCTTTATCTCAAAGTAATTCTTGTGCCAAAGTGGCGTATTTGAGGGTGGCATATCCTGCCACACTACTACCTCCGGGGGCTGTTGGGGATAAAATGCATGATGCATGTAAAGCCTCAGGCCCCCAGTTAATAATGAACGTTGACTGTTTGTAAAGTCAATTCACTGTTCTTCTTTATGTGTACATAAATCATACCTGATTTTCCCATTTTTAAAGATCGTAACGAAGTATTATTACATAATGGTTCCCAACATAATGATTCTACATTTTGAGTTGGATGATTTTGAGAAATGCAAACAATATGAATGGAAACCAGTTTAACAAGAATAAAATCAATATACACCATTCTCAAATGTATGCCCAATCTCTGTAATTCATCTCAAAGACCTCAAGGTTCAGTATGTATTATGTAGAGAGTCACTAGACCGCAAACAAGAGTGGAATTGACCTTGGCCTAAATAGGTAATCTATAAGGTAGCTAATGGAACAATTCAGTCATTTCAACAAACACTGCATGCCTGCCATGTGGTACACACAGTGACAACATTCGGTAATACAGCAATAAAAGAAGCAGTTTCTGCCTGTGGGGTCAATTGTAATATACTGAGAAGAGCTAAGAGTAGAGAGGGGCCCCAAAGACTGGGGGAGAGGGTTAGGGTAGCAATCAGTGAAGGGCTCATTAGAGGAGATGATCCTTCAGTTGAACTGAGTTTGGCATGTTTTGTTTTTTTGTTTTCCCCAAAATTCAAAGATATCATAAAGTCTGGATGTTTGGGTTCAATGATAAATATGAAATAGGGCTTTCAGTTGTTCATCGAATTTTGAAAAAAAAAGAAAGATGATCCTAGAAGGTTAGAGACCTTTGAGATTTGCATGTGGTTGTCAGTGGCTTACATACAAATCAGTATAACGCAGACGTGCATAATGGGGCCTTCCTCTAATACAATTGATAAATGATGTGCCTGTGAGCATCTCTGAATAAGTGAACATCCCAACAAAATTCACTTATAGTGCTGTTTGGAGACTTTTACCTGTGTTGCTTGTCATGGTCAATTACCAGTCTGTGACATGTAGGAACAAATGATCATAGGAATTCAGAGTAGACCTTGCGTTTCAAAATTCACTGGACACGTGGTCCCATCTAAGCCTTTGATTTGTTCTGAAGCAGCCTCCCTACTAATCCCAAAGTCTCTGTGCTGGATATTTACTCTAGGCTCCGGCTGGAAGAGCATGTACTGGTTGTGCATTCATATCATGAGTCCAAAAGCTCTCTTGATTGTTGCTTCTTGAACAATTGAAGGAATTTATATTAGACTGGCATGCCCTTCGAGGAGGATTGGACAACTCCATCTTTTTCTTGTAGCTTCTTTAGCTTGTTCTAAACGCGTCCCTCATCTTTGTTACTTAAGAGTCTTCAGTTCTCATCTCCACGTAATCAGCATAACACAACGCTGCTACAGGGCCATTTGCAGGAAGGAAGAAATAACCTTGACATTAGAGTACTTTATGGTGCAAATATTTGTTGTGTTGGGATACAACCAGAGCACATTTATTAAATATCAGTAACATCCATTTGCTTATTATTTATTCATTGAACAAATACTGTTGAGCTGCTGCTATGCAAAAGGCATTGTTCATTTTTCCAAGTTTTAAAATTGTAATCAGTTCTATTTTTAGAATTTATTATGAATCAAAAGTACCAATACTGGGATTTATCTTTCCTTCTCATTGGGTTTTGGAAGCATACATAAAGATAGTGAGACTGGGCTCTAGAATCAGAGAACCTATGAAAATTCCAGCTCCAGTGCTATGTAGCTGGGTGACTTTGGGCAAGTGAATGAACTTGCCTAAGCCTCACTTACTTCATCTTTACAATGGGGATAATAATAGTACTTACCACACCTCTACCTTCTGAAGAGTGAATTAGAAAATCCGTATAAAGCATGTTGTACTGGGTTTGGCAGGTACAAAAGCCGTCCATAGATGTTATTTGCTGTTGTTATTAAATCATAATGCTTGGCTAGTGGATTGTTATCATCTGTTTTAACAGATATCCATGAAATGTACTAAGAGTGACCTTGGACAGTGAGAGAGACACCACCACCCGGACTGCGGTGCTGTAACCAAAAGCCCTAAAACCGAGTCTGGCGGTGGGGAGGGGAACAGGTGCTCTGAATGCTTTCTAGGATGTGTTCTTCACTATATGCCTAAGCTGTGATGAATGTCATTAATGCCATCTCTCCTTCTATTTTAGGTAAGTACATCACCATTTTTGAAGTTCTATTCAGATGGGTAAGTCTTGCGGTTGGAGCTTCTCATTTTGCTTTACATGCTTGGAAAATCTGGACCAGACAATGGGTTCACCATAGTCAGACAAATGCCTTTATTTTATTCAAGCAGAGGTCTGGAAAGATAACAGCATTTCCCACATGCATTCCAACTCCATTCAAATCATTGGCAGAAAAAAAATACTCATTATGTTAAATTGGATAAAATGTTACATTTAATATAAATAATTGAAGATTGAGTTTTTACTCTGTCCAGAAAAGGCAGAGTATTTGAAAGACTTTAGAATAGGGAACATGATTTCCTTTCTATTAGCAATTATAAAAGCCTCTCTAAAGTAAGCATACAGACCTTTATTTTTCTGCTTGCAAATGAGGAATCATTGTTTATTTCAATTCATAAAGAACAACTATTCCATGATTGTATTATATTAATGACACATGATTTTGTACCAGAGAGAGAAGGTGGCTAGTGGCCCTACAAGGCCATGTGCGCAGAACATTGTAGAGAGAACTCATGTTATGTGTGAGAGTTCATGTAGTTAATATAGTATATCCATGATTGGCTGGAATCTAGCCCCATAAATGCTTGAATTGGAATAAATGACCTTAAATCACAACAAGGATACAGACCTACATTGGATGTGAAAGATGATCAAGCTATGAAATAAATTACAAAAGAAAGTTATGAGATCTCTGATAAACTTTAAAAACTATATAGACAATTTTATTTGTATTAGGAAATTAAGATTTATCCTGCCTTGAAGCAGAGTATTAAGTTGACTAGTTGTTCTCAGTGATAAAGCCTAAGTTTGCTTCTCCAGCTTTAATTTCCATAAATTACACCATATATACTTTATACTCTGTTAGTCTTGGTCTACCAAGGGGCTAATGCTAAAATGGGATTAGAAATGCAAGGATTTGGGGAAATTCTGATGTAAGAGAATATAGAGAGGAAGCCAGATAAGGCTGAGAGAAACCTCAGAATCTGAAAGAAATTTGACCCTAAGTAAAGAAGAGAGAGAGTGAGGGGGGTTGTGTGGAAGCATCCTAGATTGTGTTAGGTTAAGCCATACGGGAGTCCTTAAGCCAAAGTCAGTCATCAGAAGAGCCCTATGTTTCTTGGGAATGGATCTGCTTCAATATCTCCACTGTGCTCTGGCATTTTCTTGAAGCAGATCATGGGAAGTATGGCCATAGTTCCATTGTTTCAGTGGATTTCAGAGGGGTCCTTTGGCCTTTGTGGATCCAATCAATAGTTAGAGGTCTGCAGTGCATCCTTGTGGCCACCATACTTAGGCTCCTAGGTCTTGTTTCTTCTCTCTGTTTCAGTCCCTGTCCTACCACCGTTTCTGATCCTCATCTGACTCATTCTTCATGCCCAATTCAGCTATCACTTCCTTCATGATCTGGACAAGCAAATGGCTAGTGATTACTGCTCTCCTTTGGAATTTTATAATTCTTTGTATTTCCCTATGGTATTTGTTGCTTTTTATTATTCATTTGCTCAAAATAATTATTGAGAGCTACGTTTATACTAGATGTCATCCTATGGTTTGGGGGAGCGTTCAGAAAAAATAAGGCCTGGATAACATTTTGAAAAGCTCATGGCGGTCTAATGGGAGAGACAACACTACAAAATAAATTAATTAAAATGCAGTATAAAAGAGGTAGAACTGTGAGCAAAGAGATGCAAGGCAATAGAATAAGGAAGAATTACCTTTTGGGGGAGAAAGAATGGTAGTGCTGAGGGAGGGAAAATTTCATGCAAGAAGTGACACTGAACTTTGTCTTGAAGGTTGACCAGGTAGCTCGGGGTTGATGGTTGAATGGGCAGCATGCACAAAGGCACAGGGGTATGAAAGAGCATAGCAAAGGTTGATAATACAGTGAGCTTTACGTGACAGCATGCATTTATAAGATTATGGTGAAAGCTGAGTCTGTAAGATTCACCTAAAGTCAAATTATCTGGGGCTTCTGGACTTGGTAAGTGGTTTGGACTATACTCTGTGAACCTTAATCTAATTCAGAATATCTGAAAGTCATGGGGACCTGGCTGAATCACAGAAGTACTGATGTGTATAATTCCATTATGCCATAGCAAACAAACAAAAAATGATAACTGTATTTTTTGTGTTTTGTATATGTTAAATACCCTTAAATACATTTTCTATATTTAAAAATTGCTAATAAACTATAATGAAGACATCACATTTGGATAAAATAATATAAAAACATGAGCGACAAGGCCTTAGTATAATGGGAAAATTTAGCAGATTTTTAATCTCAGGTGTAAGATTTGTTACAAATAACTTTTTCCTTCTCTGCATACATTTATTGTTTGTATGGTGGGTTTATAAGACATAATTGCAAAATATAGTTCTGTTCCAAATCACAATTGGATGGTGAACATACTTTGCAGTGTTTGGGAAGGTAGTGTAGAAATTCACTAGAATGTCATTGAACAATTCTAGCTTTAAATCTCCATAAGCCCTAAGGTCAATGCGTTATTCCATTTTATAAGAATTGTAGATATGCCCATGATTTTTATTTTAAAGAAGGCAAGTTGAAATGGGGACATGATACCATTCTTCACTAAATTGCCAGTGTAGCGATTATGCTTTAAGCAAAAGTTATCCACAGTCGGAGAGTAATTAAGTTGACCATTTGATCATGACAAGGGCAGAAAAAGCTACAGAGTCATTACCTAAAAACTCAGGTTAGACACTCATGTAAATTAAAATATTTATACATATGGATATATTTACAATGACTCCAAGCTATTTAAACCAAGCCTGAGAGTGGTTTCTGAATATTTTTATGGTGTTTTCTTGCTTTTGCTCATTATTTTGTACATTTTCTGGCACATGCCAAGAGTCAAATTATAGAAGACATGACTATTTTTAAGCACAGTTTTTGGATGAATAACTTAAAATGACATAATTATATTACTAGGATAAATGTATTAGAGTTATACCTTTTCAAAAAAGATGAATGTTCTGTAATTTGCAGTTGGATCTATTGTTGAGTATTTCTTTTTTTATTGTATTTCTTTCCACTGCCATTAAGTCCCCTTAAACCACCCCCTAGCAGTCACCACATTATTTTCCATGTCCATGAGTCCTTCTTCCTTTTTGCTCAAATCACCGCCCCTGCATTCCCCTACTTAGCTACCATCCTGATCTCTATATATGAGTCTGTCTCTTTATGTCTGTTAGTTCAGTTTGTTCATTAGATTTCACATATGAGTTAAATCATATGGTATTTGTCTTTCTCTGAATGGTCTGTTTCACTTAGCTTAGTGTTCTCCAGGTCCATCCACACTGTCACAAAGGGTAAAATTGTCTTTTTTTTAAATGGCTGAGTAGTATTCCATTATATTAATGTCACATAGTTGTTTTATTCACTCTTCTCCAGATGGACACTTGAACTGCTTCCATATCTTGGTGATTGTAAATAACGCTGCAATGAATATAGGGTCCTTATGTTCTTTCAAATTAGTGTTTTAGGTTTCTTTGGATATATTCCTGGAAGCAGGATTGCTAAATTTTTAATTTGATGTGATTTCAGATTTACTGTTATAGTTGAAAGAATAGCACAAAAGATTCCTGGATATCCATCACCAAGAGTCTGCCAATATTCAAAGGTCAGATCCATTTTTAATTTTTGAGGTATCTCCATACTGCTTTCCACAGTGGCTGTACCAATCTGCATTCCCATCAATAGTGCAAAAGGGTTCCCCTTTCTCCACATCCTCACAAGCACTTATTGTTTCTTGATGATAGCCATTCTGACAAGTGTGAGATCGTATCTCATTGTGGTTTTAATTTGCATTTCTCTGATGATTAGTGACATTAGTAATGATTAATAGACCTAATCTTTTCATAGGTCTATTGTCATCTGTATGTCCTCCTTGGAGAAGCATCTATTCAGGTCCTTTGGCTATTTTTTGATTTTTTTTTTTTTTGGTGTTTTGTAAGTTCTTTATAAATTTGGGATATTTACCTCCTATCAGGTGTGTTGGCAAATATGTTCTCCCATTCTATGGGGAGTACTTCTAAAACATATTAGCTTTTCTTAACTCAAGGGGCAAGACCTTCTCTAAGAGAAAGAGAAGGGGAGAAAAAGACTAGAAGAATCAGTAGTTTTCTAATAGTTGCTGTCATTAGTATAGTACCTGAAAAACAGAAGGTATTCACTAAATAACTACTGAAGAAATTGAGTAAGTGTAAATTCAATGCATGAATGCATACAAGTAACAGGAAACTTGTAGGATTAAAAAAAAGAAGAGCAGAGTGTTTTCAGTTTTCTTTTTTTTCTGGGAGTGAATAGTAAGAAAAACATTTTACATAAGACTCAAAGCACACAAACAGATACATGCAATTTTATGTAATTGTAATAAAAGTATCGAAAAGAAATACTTAGCTCTACAAAGTATTATACATTCTTATATTATCTTTTTTATTCCAGCTCATTAAAAAGTGCTGGTTATATCCCATTAAGCAGATTTTATAACCTAATAGGCTGAAGTTCACAATTTGGAAAATGCTTATATAGGAGATATTATACATTTATGTTGTTATTTGGAAATGAGTCTATTAGAGCCATTTATTACCATTGGGCCTGGAAACCCAAAGTCAGACAGAGAGTCTAAGTACTTTCACACTAACAAAGGAATTTATTTTAATTTTTAATTTGATGTGATTTCAGATTTACTGTTATAGTTGAAAGAATAGCACAAAAGATTCCTGGATATCCATCACCAAGAGTCTGCCAATATTCAGATTTTCTTTCTCTTTCCCTTTCTTTCTTTGTCGCCCTGTGTCTTTCTTTTCCTGTCTTTCTCTGTCTCCATATCTTTCTCCACTTTTCTCTGTCTCTCTGTCTTTATCTATCAATCATCCATCTTTCTATCTATCTACCTCCCTATCTGTCTAATCACCTATATCCATACACAAATATCTGTGCTTATTGATATAATTTTTCTTCTGAACTCTTTCATTATAGACATAAATACCCTTTTACTTCTAAATACTTAAATATTTCCTAAAAGCATGGAATCATCTCAATTAGTTACAGTTCCATAATCAAAATCAACAAATTAACATTGATACAATGCTATTGTCTAATCTACAGACCTTATTTCCAATTTCAGCAATTGTCCCAATGACGTTCTTCATAGTGAAAGAAAATGCAGATCAATGCTGTGCAATTAGTTATCATGTATTTTTAATATCCTTTAATTGGAAACAGTTACTGACACTTGATTTCATGATATTGATGTTTTAGAAGAATGTAGGCCAATTGTTTCTTCAATTTGAGTTTTATGTTTCCTTGTGATGAGATTCCTACAATATTGGGAGGAATACTATGGGAGTAATTGTGAGTGTTTATATCTAGAGGCACATTTATCAATAGTTCCATTACTACAAGTTTAACTTTGACCACATGGTTAAAGCAATGTCTGCCACATTTCTCCACTGTGAAGTTACTATTTTCTCCCCTTTCTCTGTATTTAAAACATGGTGCTAGTAATTCTGCTTTCACAATAATAAGAATTGCCTGGCACCATTGAACACCCAACTGGTTCAGGTGTCCCTTGTTTCCTCAAGTAGTGAGGTCGGCTTAAGTCAGGGTGTCTGCTGAACTTTGTCTTGGACCAAACTTCAAGTTCATCTGGGAAAGGGAAGGGCAAATGTTGGTGCATGAATATTTTCAAATATGTTTCTGAATGAATTCCAAGTGTGTGTGTGGGTTTCTGGATTTTCATATCATTTGATGTGGCTATCTGTACCTCATCTCATTTTCATTAGTGTGCATGATCAAAATTAAAACATTAAACAATCTCGTTATTTATTTATATATTTATTTTTTCATGCTGTTGATTAAAAAAAAGATTTAGGCTATCCTAATTTTTTAAATGTAGAAAAGGACTATGGAAAGTGAAGTCAGAAACAAAGGGTAAAAGTACACTTTGTATTTGGAGTTCAATCTAGATCTGAGTTTCCTCAAAAACATGGTAAATAGGGAAACCTGATAATAGTTATGTCTTCAGGAGAAAAAACTTTCTTCCTGTAACTAATTCTAAGACTTTTCATTACTAGCTCATCACAAAATAGAGCAACAATGTATTTAACAGCAATTTTATGAGTTACATAAAAGCATATTAGCCATTATAGGTAAATACAAGTGTTCTTAGCCTTGATACAAGTTTAGCTATTAACCATTCTCTCATGTAAGGAATTATCTAGAAATTAAGTCGTTACAGATCTGACAATTTGGTATTGGGAAATTGCTTACTGATTATACGTAGCAGCAAGGCTTTTCAGCCTGGGCATTAGATAATCTCTTATACGTCACTCGTCTCAACGCAACTTGGCAGTGACTTGATTCCAGAAGTTAAATGCCTGTCAGCTTGACATTTAGCTCTTTGTCTGCAGTCTGAATAATCTATGGTAGTAACATCCAGAGGGTTTATATTACAGGATTATAGTTAGAAAAGTCACCAGGAAATGTTTGTGGAGGCAAGATAACCACAGATGTATCTGATTACCTTTTTGGAGTACTTGCAATGGAATTTCTTACTGTTTCTAATGTGGTCAAAAGTAATAAACAGGAAAGTGTTTTTTTTCAAATGGAAGACTATTTTTTTAGTTGTTTTAATTGTTCAATTACAGTTGTCCCCATTTTTTTCCCATTGCTCTCCCCTACCCTGCCCAATCCCCCTTGCCCACATTCAATCCTCCCCCTCCCCCCATTATCTTTGTCCATGGATCATTTATATACATGTTGCTTCACTTGCCCCTGTCCCTTCTTTCCCCTCTTATTCACCTCCCCACTCCCCCCTGGTCACTGTCAATTAGTTATTTCCATGTCTCTGGCTCTATTTGCTCATTTGTTTGTTTTGTTAAGTTCCACTTATATGTGAGATCATATGATACTTGTCTTTCACTGCCTGGCTTATTTCACTTAGCATAATGCTTTCCAGTTCCATCTATGCTGTTGTGAAGGGTAGGAACTCCTTCTTTCTTTTTGCTGCATAGTTTTCCATTGTGTAAATGTACTTTAGTTTTTTGATCCACTCATTTACTTATGGGCACTTAGGTTGTTTCTAGCACTTAGCTTTTATAAATAATGCTGCTATGAACATTGGGGTGCATATGTTCTTTTGAATTGGTGTTTCAGGATTCTTAGGGTATAGTCCCAGCAGTGGAATCACCAGGTCAAAAGGCAGTTACATTTTTAGTTTTTTGAGAAAATTGCATATTGTTTTCCACAGAGGCTGCACCAGTCTGCATTCCCACCAACAGTACACTAATATTCAGATAATGTTATATTTAAGTTGCTATGTTAAAACATCCTTCCTTTAAAACTATTATTATTCTAATAATTAAGTTCTCCAGCCTAGAAAATATTTCTAGGTTCAGCAACTTTGGAATTATACATCATTGCTCTTTCCCTACCATATGGCTGTACAAATAGGAATTGCATCATTATAAGAGAGACTAATTATATATCTCTCTAAAAATAAGTGTTGATTTTTTTCTATTATTGTTGTCTTTTGCCAAATTAGAGAAAAGAAATTGAAAAAACAAGTTTGATTCTGAGTTTTCTTTAAGATTAATTTGGAAGTTTACTAGAAATAGACTGCAAGTTTTAAAAAATTAGTACCCGCCCTAAGTAAGAAATAAGGAAATGGGCACATGCATTATTTTACAGACTATAAATTGGAATAGTCCACATCAAAAGACTTAAAAGTATTAATACACTTTAGATGTAGCAATTTCTTAAAAAATTTGTCATCAGGTAGTAATTAGAGAAGTGGGAAAAATGATTGTATAAGGACACTCATTAATGAATTGTGGATAATAGTCAAATATTTGGATGTGAATATACATTAACAGCAGACTATTTAAAATGTGGTGCTTTTTTTTACAAAGTGATGATAGAGGTGGTAACACTAAAATTTTCATAAAACCATATATAATATAATTTTTACACATTTATAATATGTATACTAAAATATAAAACCAAATCTATCTGATGAAATTATTTTTATTTCCTCATTTTATTGTTATATCTTAAGTAAATTTTGAAATATTATTAATTTTATAATAAATGTTATAACAGAGTATTACAATAATAAAAATAACAATGATCATTTCCTTTAACATTACACATTTCTCTTTTAAAATTTTTATTAAAAATTTTTTATTATGGAAATTTTCAAACATAAACACAAGTGGAGACAATAGTATTATGAATCCAAGTTACCAATACCATCATCCAGCTTCAACAGCTATACACATGCAAATATTTTCTCCCATTTTGTGGATTATCTTTTTACTTTCTGAAGAGTGTCCTTTGAAACACAAATTATTTTAATTTTTATGAATCTAATTTATCTATCTGTATTGCTTGTTTTTTGAGTGTCATATCTAAGAATGATTGTCTAATTCAAAGTCACAGAGAATAATTTACACCTATGCTTTCTTCCAAGAGTTTCATATTTTTAGCTCTTCTGTCTTTAATCCATTTTTAATACTTTTTTTAGAGAGAGAACAAGGGAGGGAGAAAGAGGGAAAAAGAATCATCACATCAATTGTTTGCCTCTCATAAGTGCCCCAACCAGGGACCAAATCCACATTGCAGGCATGTGTTCTGATCAGGAATTAACTGGACACCTTCTGCTTTGCAAGATAGCACCCAAGCAACTGATCCACACCCACCAGGGCTCTCTAATCCATTTGGAGTTAATTCTGTATGTGGTGTGAGGAAGGGTTACAGTTTCATCCTTTTGCATGTAAATATCCAGTTGTCCCAGTTGTTCAACCAATTGTTAAAAAATTATTTTCCCATTACATGGTCTTAGTACCCTTGCTGAAAATCCATTGTGTATCTTATATATCTATAACATATATTTGGATTTCTTTCTGGACTCCCAGTTCTATTCCATTGCTTTATGTATCTGTATTTATGCCAATACCAATACCACATGGCTTTCAATAGTGTTGCTTTTAGTAAGTTTTGAAATTGAGAAGTATACGTTCTCTAACTTACTTCTTTTTCTAGATTATTTTGGCTACTCTGGATCCCTTGAAATTCCATAGAATTCTAGGATCAGCTTGCCAATTTATACAAGGAAGCCAGGAAAATTTTTCATAGGGATTGATGGCATCATTAGATTACTTTAGATGATACTGTCATACTAACAATATTACGTCTTCCAATCCATGAACATGGGATGTCTTTCCAATTGTTTAGATATTGATTTCTTTCAATAGTATTTTGTAGTTTTTGGTGTACAAGTCTTGAACTTCTCTTGTTAAATTTATTCTTGAGTATTACTTTTATTTTTATACTGTTAAACATCAGACATTTCTTAAAAGCAAGACGAACTTTTTTTTTTCATTTCTTTGGTTACGAGCTTAAAGTATTTGAAAATTCTTGGGGGAACTAACTCACCATTTTTAAGCAATGATGAGATCATTCATTTACCTAAGTTTTAAGCAATGATGAGATCATTCATTTACCTAAGTCATCGTTCAATAAGCACTTATCTGTGTAACAGGATGTGAGAATACAAAGATAAGTGAGGTTCGGAGCCCTAGGAACTAAGAGTTTAGCAGAGAGATGATCACAAATGTGCACGTTAGACGATGTCAAAGTGTGAACAATGTGGTTCAGCAGCAGCTGGTCACAATGACTCCTCTGGATGAGTCACACCTGAGAGGGGCCACAGGGAACAAAAGGACTGGGCACATGGGCAACCTGGATTCCTTCCTGGGTAGGCTAGCTCCAGGCTGGTTAGAAAACCTTTCCATTCCGAATCCCTCTATTAGACACTATTATTCTAAGTGTAACATTCTGCTGTTATGAAGTTAGTCCTGATCAATAGTAGTCTTATAGTAAAGTAGAACTGCCATTCCAAGTGTCAATTCTGTCTATTTGAAAAAAACCAGTTTGAATTAAAACTATAACTTACAATTCTGAGAAATCCACAACTTCCTTTGTTCTTTTTCAGAAGAACAAGGAGAACAACTGGAGAGAGTCATTGCCTGTGTGACTTGACTTTCTGTGCATCTCTGTTTCTCATCTGTTCCGCGTGGCTCAGGCTGATTACTTTCTCTCTTAGTGTGATGAGAGTCAATAAGATGATCAATGCAAAAAACCTCAAGCTAATACTTAGAAAAGGCTGGATAAATACTAAGCAGTGCGTTGGTTGGGTAGACGGGGAGAGGCTAGATCGCCGTAATACAGACAGCATGCATTAAATCACTGCTGTAGGTGGAATGTGTTGATGTGTTCCCCCCAGCATTTGCCTGTGTGCACGTATGCGGTAGAATGACAATGCCTGTTTTAACTATGACCTTCTGTTGCCATTTATACAATTTAAAACTAATCAGCAAAACAAACAAACGAGCAAAATGAACCAGAGACATAGAAATAAAGAACAAACTGACAGTGACCAGACGGGAGGGGGAGGGGGATAATGGGGGAAAGAAGGGGAACATGTACAAAGGACCCATGGACAAGGACAGTGGGGAGGGGATTGTCTTTGGGAGCAGGGATTGGATGGGGCAGGGGAGAGCAACGGGGGGAAATAGGGATAACTGTAACTGAACAACAATAAAAATACTATATACTTTAAATACTTTTTATTTCAATTGACAAGATTGGGGTATTTGAAGTTATGGTTCTTTTTTTTTTCTTTTTCTCCCCTTTTAAAGTCATTGTATTTTCTTCCAATTCTTTTTTACTCAATAAAATATTCACTTTAGTATATATATTTCATATATCCTTTGTCTAATTTCCTTATGAAACTCAGAGTAGTTTGTGGCTTAAAATAGGTAATTCTTTCTAAGAAAGTGTAACATCCGTAAGCTTTTCGTAGCTCTCTGCTGATGTATGAGTTTGTTACAGATTTAAGAGTGCCTCTCGGTTTAATCTGTGCCATAGAATACAAGCAGGCCGTGCCCACACCTGTGCTTCCCACAGGAAAGGCCTTTAATAAACATTTGTCAACTCAATGAAAAGATAAATGATGAAATGTTTTAGCCCTTTAAAATATATGAAAAGTGTTTAAAATAATATTAGATATCTGAAGGTCAATGCTAATCATAAAATTCATTCCTATGAAAACTCTTCCAGGTATGCAATTGTATAGATTGATTTATTAAAACTGATATTGAAAACTAATTTTTTTCCATTCTATGATTTTTTTATTGTTGCTACTATTACAGATGTACCCCATTTCCCCCCTTTGCCCCACTCCATCCAGCCCCCACCCCAGCCTTCACCACATTGTGATCTGTGTCCATGGGTTATACATGTATGCATATATGTTCTTTGGCTAATCTCTTCTTGTCCCCCCACCCCCTCCCCTCTGAGATCTGTCAATCTGTTCCATGTATCCATGCCTCTGGTTTTATTTTGTTCATTTGATTCCATATATGAGTGAGATCATTTAGTAATTGTCTTTCTCTGACTGCCTTATTTCACTTAGCATAATAGTCTCCACGTCCATCCATGATGTCACAAAAATTAGGAGTTTCTAGATTTTTTGTTTTATTTTTACAGCTGTGTAGTATTCCATTGTGTAAATGTACCAGCACTTTTTATTTACTCATCTACTGATGGACACTTGGGCTGTTTCCAGATCTTGACTATTGTAAATAATGCTGCAATGAACAAAGAGGTTTTGTGTTCTTTCTGATTGGGATATTGGTATTCTTAAGATATATTCCCAGAAGTGGGATTGCTGGGTCAAATGGCAGTTCCATTTTTAGTTTTTACCGGCAGTTCCATACTGTTTTCCACAGTGGCTGCACCAGTCTGCATTCCCACCGCCAGCGCACGGGTGTCCCCTTTTCTCCACCTCCTCGCCAGCACTTGCTCGCTGATGTATTATTGATGGTAGCCACTCTGGCAGGTGTGAGGTGATATCTCATCGTGGTTTCAGTTTGCATCAATGCCACTGATACTGTCATTGCTTAGAAATCCTATTTTCTGTTTCACAAAACAGAATTGTGTGTTTGTGTTATTGAATGTACAACTTCATCCCTAATCTCAGTAACCAAGCCCTCCCTAAATTTAAAATCTTTATAGGTTACGCCACCATCTCCTGAAAATTCTCACAAGAATGTTTCTTAAAAGACATTCAAAATTAGTTTGAAAACTGTTGCTCTTTTTAAGGTTAGTTGTGTGCCACAATTAGAGTTTGGGCCATCGGGTTAACAGCACCTCTGCGTGCACAGGAAGACACTTGGGCTGAGCCAGGCGCGGTGACCGCTGAGACTGTACTGTAGTAAAAGAGGCCGATTTGGACCAAGGTCACAGGGCTCTGACGCCCTTTCAGCATTCATTACAAACATGGCTTGATTTGTTGCCAAAAATATCCAGGACAGTTCATTGCCATTGTCATTTCCTATTCTTCAAACATCTATAAATTGGAAGGTCATAATAACTGTATACCTTTTTGGCTATAGCCCACTCTTGATTGGCTTAGAGAAAAACTGTTGTGACTTTGTGAGTGGGAGATGTATGACGGAGTTGTGGATACACATGGGGTGTTGGTTTAAAAAAAATCCCTTTCTACACCGTGACAGTCTTTGAACTTTGAGTAGTAGAGTCATGAGAAGTTCACTGTAGGTTATGGAAAAATTACTGACTTGAATCCAAATCGAGCAACTACAGAAAAAGAATGTATTTTATTCTACAAAGAGATTAAAGGCTTTTGTAATATTTATTTGTTAAATGGGTAGTCTCACTGAAATTCATCACACTCCATAGTGAGGACCTTGTTAGAGTTAGTTGGAGCGCAGGTATGGACGTTACATAGTTGCTGTTGACACGTATATGCCATGGTTTACCTAGAAGAGACTGGACAGCAAGAAATTCCCTGTGCTCTATTCGAAGATGAAGTACATTTTTTTGAACCACACTGATTTATACTATTCATTGTGGCCCAATTCCATAATTCTAAAAGCACTGGTTTTAAACTGTGAATAGTCTCTTGTGTGTTACAGGGTTGAAATCTCCTTGTGGACTATTAATACTACCAACTGAAAATACTAAGAAGCAAGAGCTTCCCATGTCCACCCTCTGTATCCAGTTCATCAAATGGTGCCTGGACTGTAAATCCCTTCCTGTTACAGGGATCACTCATGGGTAGGAGAGCACATGGATATGGATACTCAAGATTCTAGAGAGTGTAGGATGCAGCCAGGTGGATACCAAACACGTCAAGGCACAACTTGCTGATAGAGCATCTCAGAAGGGGAGCAGTGAATTATAGAAAAGATAGTTTTTTCCATTGTAAATAAAAACCTCCAAAACTATGATTGTGGAGACAGAAATAAATCCATACGACATGCTAGGCATTGTGCTGATGGATGGAAATGGTAGGCGGAGGTGAAAAGATGCCTCAGGCACATTCCTTGTCTTTGTAGAACTTTCCAGAGGGGGAAAACTGGACCTAATCTGCCAGGACAGTATGGGCATCTCACCCGGCCCCAGCAGGTGGGTCTTATCTGATTGATATTTGCATTATACTATGATAAAACTAGAAGTACAGTGAGGTACTTTTTCCTGGCAATGAGGAACACTTTGGTTCCATGTTAGGAATGCTTTACTCTTAAATAGCATGCTAATTATTTCATCTATTTTTCCCTCTGTGTTTTAAAGTATTCAACATTTTACCAGCATATGAGCAGGATATCACTTAGAGTCAATAAAAAGACACGTTTTTAAGTAAATATATTTTACAGCGCAATGTTTGGAATTATGTTTCAAAAATCTCATTACCAATGCACCAAAGACATAGTTCATTGATCTTAAATGTCCCATGTAAAGACATTTATTTTGGAAACTATACAACTATAACAATGATAGGTTGAAGTTAAGAAGTGACCCCAAGAGAGTGGGAATGCCATGTTAGTATTGTTTTAACCCACATCTTTCAGTAATGACTATGCAGAATGTCGTACATAGCAAATAACTGAGTAATGTTCCTGCCTAAGTGATTTCTATTCTATTTCTCTTCTTTCAATTCTCAAGTGTAGTTGAAGTCGTTATTGCAATACTGTACCTTCCTCTAGGGGGAAAAGGCACAGATGTGATTTCCTATCTGATCACTAGATGGCAACATATTTCCCCATAGAATTAACTACTCAGGCATTTGCCAGTGCAATCACCTACAAGCCTGAAAGAAGATGAGACAATTGTAATTCCCATAGGGTTTTGACTTATTAAAATCATCAAAGGAATAATTATCACATATTACTTTGCATTCAAAAAGGGGGTAATGATTGGGTTTGGAAACAGTAGCAAGGAAATCATTACTTAGGACAAATGAGAAGTATGCCTTTAGGAAGTGATTTAGAAGGAGGTAAAAACTTCCCAGAAACAAGGAAACATCTTGTGCCCATTTGGAAAACTGGGTCCTAGTCCACGAGCCACGTGTGAAAGAGAAATGCTAGCTAACGTTGTAGAGTTTACATAGTCATTTTCCGCAAACAAGTAAAAGATAAATTTCGCCTTGCCCAGGCAGAGGGACTTGGTCACGGGCCCTTCATTGTCCCACCTGGACAGCCTTTCCGGGTCCCTCCGAGTACAGGGGTGTGTCCAGAGTGTTCACTTTACCTTCCTGAGCAAAAATGTGCACTTGTTAAGGTGGATGAGAAGACTTCTCTGAAGGAAGTACTATTCACAAAAGCACAGATTCTTAGAAAAGTGAGTTAAAAGGACTCAGAGGGTGTCTTTTCAATGACGTTCTTTTAGACATGCAGGAAATGTGGATGTAGCTGTTGCATGTACTTAAGACATTAGCACACCAAAGCCACAACTGTGGCACGTTTTCATGTTGTGCTTCTAAAGCTATTTGTCAGTAAACGTAATGGCTCAATGGTTACAGTTTGGGCAGTTGAAGTGTTGTTAGCCCAGAATATTAAGCCTCCTTCCCTTTCCCTTCTGGCACTGGAAAAAAAACTTATTTTGTGGAGCTTTATTGCTGGGAGAGATTTTAAACATCAGATATACCCTTTCATTTTATGTATGTAGTGATTACATCCTAGAAAGATTAATTTGTGCACATATTGGAGTTTTTGTATCATATCATGTTGAGCATTTCCCTTTGCAGACTTAGAGACAACAACCTGCAGTAGTAAAAATTAAAATAGATGATACATAAAGAATTACTGGTAACAGTGTTTCTCAGGGCAATGATTTTAATTTGGTGTTAGTATTTTAAGGATAGTGCATAAACCAATTATATATTTGTCTTTATAATAATGTAGCCAATTATTTAGACATTTGAAAGGAGTAGTATCAGGTTATTAGCAAATTTTAGAACTAGATTTTTCTTCTTTGGTTTATTGACTGCATTGACTTGTTGTGTCGTGGGTGGTGTAAACTTTTCATTTCTTTTTTTAGGAGTGGCTCTGGGGAATCATTAGGTAAATGCTTGTTACTTTTCCATAATAATTATCTTTAAGCTTTAATGGTTTCAGATTTTGGCCCCTCTTCCCTTTCTCCTACTTAATCAGAGGTTCAGAATGTTTTCCAGTTGTAGGAAGAATTATAAATCCAACTTACTATCTAGTCTCTGTGTGGTCTTGGCAAACATTTTAGGCCTGGCCAGGCATGATGTTACCAGCAGAAATGATGCTCTGCCTCAACCTGAACTCTAGCTTTGCCTTTTTTGCCTGAAGACTTTACAAGATTTAGGGAGAGTCCATGAATATGTGAAATATCTCCAAGAGTATGCTTTGGTGATATTGAGTAACTCAGATCTTTTAAAGGTCCTGAGTTTAGGACTGATATATATAAATGGAAGTTCTCTTAGAAATGAATATTTTACTCATTGACAAAGTATCTGAGCCAGCCAGAGAAAGACAATATGATTTCACTTATACGTGGAATCGAATGAACAAAATAAACTAACAAACAAAATAGAAACAGAGTCACAGATATAGAGAACAGACTGACAGCTGTCAGAGGGAGGGATTTGGGGGCTGGGTGAGAAAGGTGAGGGGATCAAGCAAAGAAAAAAAGAAAGACTCATTGACACAGACAACAGCCAGAGGGAAGGGGAGTGGGTGAGGTAGAGGGGGTAAAGGGGGCATTCATGGTGATGGAAGGAGAGTTGACTTGGGGTGGTGAACACACAATACAGTATACAGATGATGTATTGTAAAAAAAAAAAAAAGTAAGTGTTTGAGAACAAGGAATTCCAGCATTTGTTCGAATATTCTATGAGTAGTGCTTTTGATGTAAAAGGTATTTTTAATAGAAAATTAATAGACAGTACTTGGTTTTTCTTTATTGTTTGGAAAGATAATTAATTACCGTGGTTGTGGTCTTTATTAACCCCTACATGCCATTTTGTGTTTTCATGGCCTACCATCCACTCCAAGCTCAGTTCCATAATTAGGAAGGAGTCACAGTAGCCACATAGGAGTCATCCTTTCCTGAGACAGAGGACCTACTGCTCTCTCATATGGTGACCTGCTGCCTGATTGCTCTTTGGATCTTAGTCATTTCTTCCTTTGATGTCCCAGCTCTACAGAGGCTGGTCAAGGTCCTGTTATTAGCTTTAACTAGGATGGGATTCTGACCTCACTTTCCAGAAGTACTGCCTCTTACATTGAAAATGGGGGAGAGTCATGTGAACCAGGACGGGATCACTGATGGCATTTAACTGTGTTGTAGTTTCCAGGTTAAACAGCCAGAACTCATACCTCATTTCACTCTCTTTGCTGTTACTTTGTACAAGGAAATATGTACTGAAGTAGTAGGTGTCTGCTGAGTGTGTGATCTTCAAAATTCTCATTAGAATGGTAACTAAAGAGCTCTATTGATCATCGCAATGACTAAATCAAATAAAAATATTAATATTAATACCTGATCAAAGACATTTTCCCCATTTTATTTATTATATTTCTCTTCAAAAATTCCAGAACTAGTATATGCTCACCACATACACTGCAAATGTGGAGGACCTAATAGAATCAGAAACTATTTATTATTTAATTACTATTTAAATACTCCATATAAATGCATAATTTGAAATAATTGTGCATTTATAAATATGTATATATTAAATAAATATTGAATATACTTATATAAATGTATCATAAATAATATAATTATAAATACTTATAAATTTATACATTGATGTAGATATACATATATATTAATATGAATATATTATTGTACATAAATAATAAACTTATAAATATTTATAATTAAAATTGTAAATGTCTATATTAAATCAATGTTGATTAATATCTAGATATTGGCCAATGAATTGCTCAGAAATAGGGAAATGAGGAGAAGATGCTAAGTTGGGAGAAGATGCTGAGTGATTTGTTCGGTTTGAGTGTAAGCAGACAATGCACGTAGTTATCTCTAACTTGGAAGAGAGGTCAGGACGAAGGTATGAATTAAAACACATTCATTTAATTTTTCCACTCACTGCTACAGTTTTTCTCTAAATTTTTACCAAAAAAAAAAAAATGTGTTTCTAAATTTGCAAGCTCATGGTACCAGTTTGATAGGTATCTCCCTGAGTGTGAGCTCCATCAAACTGTCCAGCGTTTACCTCAGGTTCATTACTCTTGTCTTTCTCTGTCTTCAAATTTAGTCAGTTATTGTCATTTCTTTATTACAAAAATATGCATGTATCTCTTTCCTTTGTTTCTGATATTTTAAATCAGGACAACCATTTTTTAAAATTATTTGGACTATTTTCATAGGCCCCTTGCTAAGTTTCTGCTTCTGATTAATTTGCAAACAGTTTTTAAACTTTTCCTTACATATGTCACCAGAAAATGGATGAACTACTAATATATTTGCTTAGGTAGGTATAAATGTATATATTACATATAGGTACTACTGTATAAATTTAAAACAGACAAATATCAAAATTAAATAGGATTATGTACGCACACAAACAGACACGTACACACACCACTTTTATATTTTCTTTCATACCCCCTGGGTAGCCTTGACTATGTTCCCGCATGGTCACCCCCCACTTTGGAGATTATTGCTCTCTGCCTGTCAGAGAGATCTGTCTGAAGTGAAACTGTATTTTTAAAGTCCTTCAGTAGCTCTCAACGATATTACACAAAATCTAAATATTTAGCACAAAGAAGACAAGGCTGTTCATAAACAAAGCATTGGCTACTTCTCAAAACTAAACTAAAATAATTTGTATAAAAGCTCCTATTAAATGATTTGCTCATGTAAAATTTTTAAATTATTTGTAGTTGTCAAAAGGCCCGTCAGAGTTACAGTTGTGTTGTCGGCTCAGCCGGGCCACCAGGACAGCCGCACACCGTCTGCGTTGTGCTCACGGCTAAAACAGCAGTGAATGAAGATGATTCGTTCTTAACTGGGGACAGGGGTAAAATGAATTTTGGTGTTTATAGCATTTATGTACTATGATCCTTGAGAACTTAGTGAGCAAAAAAGACTACCGGTAAACCACTGGGAGTAGCATGAGAACTTTCATTGACACTACAGATTTTTCACCAAAAATATGAGCATTCCTAAAGTACATCAGAATGAAGGGAATGCCTTTAAAAACAGGCAAACACTGGTTACTTGGCTTCCACTTTAAAACAAAGCTCTGCATCCTCGTTATATGAAGGAGGGGGGAGAGGGGACATTTCCTGTACATGTGTAGCAGTAAATGAGCTTAAGGAAAGGATCAGAGCTGGATTTTATGTTATCCTGTTAACCTTTGTCATGTGTCCTTTTGGCTTCATACGGTTCAAATTTCTGCCATATATTTTGATACTTTCTGTCTCCATAGCAGTTGCTCAGGAACATGTTGCCAGTAATGACACTGAAAATGAAATTAATTGATAAACAAAGCCTCCTGCCTCATGGATACCATTATTTAGGAGATTGTATGAGGTTTTGTGGCAGATTGAACATATGGTGAAAATAGTTCCTTTTTCTCAGAAAAATATAAATTGTTAAAAATATCAAGATATAGCTAAGCAAGCATCAGACAGATTGAATAAAGTGATCATTCAATACTTGTCACATATGGCAAGCAAAAGACAAAGTTGATTTTCTTTTTGAAAATATCAGTGTAAATAAGCAGATGAGTAATTTCTAAATCTTACTTTCTAGGTAAGAGTTTAAGAAATAAGTAACTTTGTTCTAAAAATACTAGGGAGAAAAACAGCGAAGTTTAACATGAAGTACTGACTCACAATGAATACTTTTTTAAACCTAGGAAATATTAAACTAGGGTTAACATTTACCAATTTAAAATGTAATCATTTATTGAACTAACAAGCAAAATAGTGACAGACTCATAGATAGAAAACAGGCTGTCATCTGTCAGTGGAGGGAGTTTGGGGGGTGGAGGGATTGCTCAAAAAAGAAACAAAATCTCATAGACAAGGACAGCCAGGCAGTGGTTACAGGTGGAGGGAGGTGAAGGAGGGTGTGGGGGTGGTAAATGGTGATGGAAGACTTCACGTGGGGTGGTGGACACGCAGGACGGTATACAGATGATGTGTTGTGGAATTCAGGCTGGGACCCTGAAGCCTGTACGATTTTGTTAACCAGTGTCACCCCAATAAAGTCAATGAAAAGGAAAAAGATTAATCATTTACAAAGATTCTTTTTTTTTAAGATTTTATCTGTTTTTAGGCAGAGGGGAAGGGTGGGAGAAAGAGAGGGAAACATCAATGTATGGTTGCCCCTAGCATGCCCCCTACTGGGGACCTGGCCTGCAACCCAGGCATGTTCCCTGACTGGGAATTGAACTGGCAACCCTTTGATTTGCAGCCCCTGCTCAATCCACTGAGCTACACCAGCCAGGGCTCTGTTTATAAAGATTCTTAAATGTCTATTTGTACATACATCTCATTCTTCATAAAAGGATTTGGGTAGAATTAGAACTGTCTACAATCCATAAATTCTGTTTTGAAGGAAGAAAATTAATAAGTAGCAGAAGTAAAAGTTACCTTTCCAGAATCTAGATCTCTCTCACCCTGCTCTACTGGTCTTCCTGTTTATTTTATTGTTTCAGATATAAAATATTATAAAATTAAAATATAAAATAAGTTTTTAATTGTTTAACATCTTTTCATTGAGGGTTATTTCCCGGGTTTCTTAGATTCAATTAAAAGGAGAGGTTAAAAGTAGTTCCTCAAAAGAGAGCTTTTTTTTCTTTTGAATTTATAAAATTATTTTAGGAATAGCAATTTCAATGCACCAGTGGTGTTTAATTCTCCTGTGTGTTTTTTAATTTGAAACTTCTTAAAAAGTAAACTCTGAGAAGTGTGATCGTGTGTGTGGGAAACTGAAACTAAGAGTTCAGTTTTGACAAACAGCAGACACACAGGGCCAGTGCAGGTGAGACTCGGGGTAACCACTCCATCTGCTCCACTGTCGCCAAAACAAGGCCCAGATATTGCAGTACACCTTCTCTTTTCCCTGTGCTCTGGCCATTCACAGATAAGATGTTCTGAGAGAAATTTGAATTGCTTAGGCTTTCCTCTGAGATCATGTAAAGGAGTTCCTCTCTGTCCAAAGTATTTTCTTGTTTTCCTGTCAGTTTAATAGGTTGGACCATTAGCTCCATTAGAAGAAAGTGGAGGGGGTTGGGGGGAGCTCCATGAACTCTTCCACAGGGTACAGCTGGCTGGGCCTATGACAATTGAACTGCTACTCTTGCAGTCAGCAGGCTGCCAAGCCAGCCCTGATGGACTCTCAACCCAATGCTCTAGGAAAATTGGATTTACTGAGGAGAAGAAGCAGGCTTCTTAACCTGGTGTTGTTTTTCTTCTAGTAGAAAAATAATTATGTAGCAGTCAGCTTTGCTGTAGTGACAAGCAGCCCCAATCTCAGTGGCTTAAAATCCCAAACTTGTATTTCTTGCTTACGCTACATGTTGGTGTCTGCTAGTAGGCAGCTCTGCTTCATTGTATTTTCTCATTCTGGGACCCAGCCTTAAGGAACAGCCCCTATATGGGGCATGTGATTCTTGTGGCAGGGGGGAAAGAGCAAGAGGCTGATGGAAGCACACGATGCTTCTTAGAGTGTTTGCTTTGAAATGACTGTCACTTCCACTGACTTGCCATTGACACAAGCAACTCTGCAACCGATCAGACAATAGGGCAAAGCAACATATTCCCTCTACCAGAAAACCTAGAAGTTTACTCAGAAAATCTTACAGAGAAAAGGGTGAATTATTGAGAGCTGCAATGCAATCTACCCAGTATATCCTGTTTGTAAATACAGCAACTCCAAGCAGGCAGAACAAGAAAAATGGTGAACCCTAAGCCACAGCATTCTCCTATGTTACCATGCTCCTTTGCATCTTCTTTCCTATTCAAATGAACCAGTAAGTTCATTTTAATCTCATTTATGCAGACATATAAGGTAGATGAGAGATGCAGTGGGTCAGGAAGTAGTAGGAATATCATTATACCTGTGATTCATTCTAGACTTTGTCTAGGTTTTGCTTCATTCCTAAATATACTGATACAAAAAATTAATATGTTTGCATGCTAAATTATTCATGCACAAGTTTATTTACCTAATTTTAGCCAAAGAATACAAGTCAGTTATTGACAATCTGAACATGCAAGAAAAGGGGGCATCTGCATGTAGTTTATGCAAAAGTCCAGTCCTAGATATCACTTGCAAGAAAGCAAAATATAGGGCATGTGGTCTGGATATGGGAACATGTTGCTTACTTTGCCTGTAATTTATCTTTGTCATATAAATTAACATCTTAGTGACATACCCTCACAGTTTACATGGCTGGCTCCTTAGCTTGGACCAGATAATGAAGCGTTCACACATCATTTAATGATTTTACCTCTTCAGAAAATAATACTAAGAAAAAGATATTTAATTTGAAAAAATGTCATTTTATCTATTGGTTTGTAATAGCCAGAAATGTAAAAATTCTATCATTTATTAAAATTTGACTTCATAAAAGGAAAACATCCTAAGATCTTCTGGAGGATCATTGTAGGAGCTGGATGGCAAAAAAAAAAAAAAAAAAAAAAAGCAGCGTTGGGGAACCATCCCTGTCGGAGAATCGTCCGTATGTGCATGGCTGCAGCGGTGAAGTCATCTCTCCTGCGTCCTTTCAGCGTTAGCCATGAAGTAGACTGGCCAGTAGGGGTTACTCTAAGCATTACGATCTGAGTGGTGGATGCAGGCTTGAAGAAACAATGAATGGTAGCTTTTAAAACAGCTATTGTCAGTGAATTTAGTGACAGTACTCAGACTTTGTGATAACTTGCTTTGAGCACTTTTTACCAGCTTTTATCCCATTCATAGGACTACGAGGCATGCTTCAATGCCATTACTTCAACTTTACTAATTGCCTATTCTTCATTGAATAAATCCACAGATCAAAATTGTAAAGTTCCCCTATAGCCCATTTTAGCACCTTTTCTCCTGCATACTAGTCACAATCTCTAAGGTTTGGATTCCAGACAACCTAGAGCACGAAGCCTTGTGTGAATGCTGTTCCGGTGCTGATATTTAAGAAGGCAAATATGCAGCCACTTTCTGTTAACCCTAAAATAACACCAGCTCCCTAAGCAGGTGACTCTTCAATTTTAGAAAATAACTTAATTACCAAAAGGAGAATTTGGAGAAAAAATAACTCTCATGGTCCTTGAGGGAGAAAAGAGAAATAAAAGTGAGTAGCTTTAAACAGTTTCATTAAAAAAATTTTAAATATGAGCCTGTTGTGAAATATGTAAAAACTGAGTTCTGCTTATAAAACATTGAACCAAAAGACTCCATTAGAATAAAATCCTATCACCAAAAGAAACTCATATATATAAAAATTTATATTTAGAAATTTATATATATTTATATAAATGTATATATAAATATGTATTTATGTAAATATATAATACAATATATAATATATATTATAAATTTATATATAAATATATAAAAATAAGATATGTGTATATATATCTCTGAACACTTTAAATGGAGAAATTATTAGTCAATGTTTCTCTTTGCTTTCTCATTAGATATTAATAATATAATTTGATGTTTCATTTTTTTATTTTTTATTTATTTTTATTTATTTTTATTTATTTATTTTCAGAGAGAGGAGAAGGGAGGGAGAAAGAGCAATGCATGGTTGCCTCCCACATGGTCCTCTCCAGGGACCTGGCCCGCAACCCAGGCCTGTGCCCCAACCGGGAATTGAACCAGGACCCTCTGGCTCCCAGCCCGTGCTCAATCCACTGAGCTACACCAGCCGGGCTGATGTTTCATTTTTTTAAAAAAATCAAGTTTGTTATGAGATACTTGCAAGGGTGTGGGAATCTTCTAACTGCCCAGGTCTTGATGTATATGGAGCACAAGGAGGCTCAGTGTATTCAGACGGCGTGGTGTGCCCACACTAGCCCTTTGATGGGTGAGGAAGGGGAGTTTACAACAAATGACCTATTCAAATATGGTTATAACTTTTTAGGCAGTTTGGCATAGACGTTAGTTAGTATAGCTGAACACCATCAGAGAAAGGACACAGATGGAACAAAACACTAAGTAAAAACCTTGTTTTTGAATAGACTGTCCTTAAGACTTTGTACCTGTTAAGATCCTTCATCTCCTCTCTCGCAGCGTTATTACCGGAAAGGCCTGGAGACAACACTTGAAAAGAAAAGTACTCAGTTGTGGTTTTGGTTTTGGTCTTAATTTTCCCCATCAGCTAGTTTGTAGAAACCAAAATGCATTTACTCACGTCTCTTTACGAAAAAGCATTGTGTTCCAAGTTTGTTCTATTTCTTGGGAAGAAAGATGAAGACAGTATTTACCTTAGGTTCGTCGGTGAGGAACCAGTAAGCGTGTTGCCCGACCTCAGTGCTTCACTTTAAGCTGTTTCTCCCATCAGACGTTTGTTTGAAATGTGTGAACGTTGCTTTTATTTACAGACTAAACACATCCCTTCCTAGCACAGAGATCTCCCTTGGTATTTGTAGCTTTGGATTGTACAGTGAGGAGCTGGCCCTAAAATATTTAAGTTGCATCAAAATTGTCTTGACAAATTTAAGGATAGCTTTTAAACTATGCAGTAAAGGAGAATCTTTTGCACTGGCATTTTTTATGGCCCACTCAGGTCATTCAGGCACCATCAAACACCAAGTAGACCATTGGAAAATCTAGCCGTCCACTTTGGGCTATTGAGTAGGGACACAGGGTAGAGTCTCAAAGCCTGGGGTTTGAATTCGGCAGATGTGAGGATCCCAGCACCCAGGACCGATACTTGCTAAGTGTGAGGACTTGAAGCAATATATTCACGAGCTTCAAGTTTTTCTTTCTTTTTTTTATTCTGTAAGGTATAGCTAATATCTTTCTCATGTGTTTTTTAAGGATTAAATATGATGATATATTTAAAAATTGGTTATTACTATACCTGGCATAAAGTAAAATATCAATAAGTAGTATTTTTTAATTTTTTATTTTTAAATAAGTGGTACTTTTAATTATTATTCTTTTATTTTGATTCTAATTTCATGAACATTTAGTTTCAGCCTAAGGGTAATATAGCAAAAAAATATATAAAAATTTCCTGAAACTTGCTTTTACAGATGTTTAGGGTGTTTAAAGCCAATGTTTACTTTTAAGTAAATAAATGCAAATATTTTTATATCTGTAATGATAAAAGTTGTATTAATTTGCAAAGAGGAGTAATATAAAATACTGATTAGTTTCAGATTGTTAAATGTAAAACAATGATTATAAGATAAAAGTATTATTCAGAAAAAGGCTTTTTATGACATACAGGATGTATTAGTGTTCTCTGGTGTGAAGAAGTCATGGCTAGGGCCTGGTTGTCAGAACCCTACAGATAGCTCAGGTTTCAGGCACAGGGGCCTGCTGTCCCCAGAGCCCAGGTCCAAATCATTGGCTCCGACAGCTTTCTCATCACCCACATAACACGTGGACTGGGAGGTGCTTTCTAGCTTGACTCCAGTTACCTGGCCAGCACTGGAGGAAGGAAGGTTAAAGCAAGGTGCAGTAGGTCCCCTTGTCACGTTGTATCCATTTCCTAGAGAACTCACCCTAGTGCCTGGTGATCTGATGCATTAAATCCACAACTTTTCTTCCCTTGTGTGTGACTATGTATGTGTGTGTGAGCTGTTTGTTTGTATGTGAGAGGTTTAAACATGTGTGAGGGCTAGATGTGGTTAGAGTGTATATGAATATCATGTGCAAGAGATTTTTATGAGAGTGTGGTATTCATAGTGTGTATGAGTGTATTCTGTGTATTTGTGAGATGTTTATGGGGGTGTACATGAGGGATATATTTGTCTTTTTGTGTATGTTTGTGAGACGAGTGTGTGTGAGGTATGTGTCTGTGTTATATAATATGTGCATATGTGTGTTGTGTATACATGTGTGTGGGTTGAGTGTATGGTTCAGTTATTGTGTCTGTTGTGTGGGAGATGGGGGATGTAGACAGGAAGGTAGGAGTCGATTGAGCAAATAAATATAAGTGGGAGTTTTTCTTTTACTAGAATAACTATAACTGAAAGTGCCCTAGATTTGAAACTTGGAGTCTAGCAGTCAAGTTCTACCCAACTCTGTACTAGCTATATAATATTGTATTTGGAAGCAGCTTAGTCTGTTAAATCTTAGTTTTCTTTTTTCCTGGAAGAAGAGGATTTTTAACTTCAATGCTATGAGAGTTAAATGAGTAATGTTCAGGTTGAAGTTACTGATAAACGTGAAATACTAATAACAGTAAGATAATGACTATTTTTTTATTAGTGGCATTATTTTTCCAACATATTTTATTTTGAAATTTAAGAACAACAATATAATATACAGGTGTTGTAATTAAAAGATTTATCAGTATGTGCTTCTATTGTAAAGAAATTTTTAAAGTTAATTCTTACTGATAATCTATGGTATGTTGTATACAGAAAAAAAGATTGAAGCTTTTATAATTCCATGTCTAGGGAATGTCTGGGCTACTAAGCGCTTACAGTATTAGTTCATGAAACAACAAACACCATTTTAACTAGGGACTTTGGTCAAAGATGTGAGGCAGAGAACCGTGCCATATTAGAGGACTGTAGCATTGACTTTTTCAGATACTTGTTTAGATATATGGGAATAAATGAAAATGATATAGAAGAACATACTCACTCCACAAATGGTTAAACATAGAGATATCATGTGATTCAGCAATTCTGCTCCTAGATATTTACCCCAAAGAAATGAAAGCAAATGTTTTCTCAAAAACACATAAATGAAAGTTCATAGCAGCATTATTTATAATAGCCCCAAAGTAGAAGTAATCCACATGTCCACAGATAGAGAAATGTGGTATACTCATGCAATAGAATATTATTTGACCATAAAAAGTTATTCAACATGCAGCTATGAGAGCCTAACCAATAGATGTATCTTATTAGCTTCAATTTTGAAATGTGGGGTAATCTTTTCCAGTTTTAAAAACTGATATTTATTTTTTAAAAACCCTGATATTTCTATAAAGTGTCTCTTTTGCATTGAAATGTTTCTGGATTTTGACACTTCAATTCTAATAACTATCATTAAATATCCATGAATTTGTTTTGAATGAGCTGAGCTGGATAAGTCGTGTTTAAGTACTGTACAATACTATCTGAGGCAGCTTCCTTGGCAAAGGGAGAGAGCCACTGGCTTACCAATTCGGAGAGTGTGGCGTCTCTTGCCTGTCAATCCTCCTGCATTTATAGTTCTGACAGTTTCCACAGTGAAATCTAAAAAAAAAAAAAGAACAATCAGATATGAATTGCTGTATTTAAATGAGTGTTTTCTGATCTCCATTTAATGGAAATCTTGATATTTGAAGAATAGTTGAGGAAGCAAGATTTTATAATTGTCCTTCTGGGAAAAAGTGGGTAGACAATCAAGTCCTGAGATGTCCAATATCAGAGAAAGACACAGTCATAATAGAGTTTAAAAGTCCACAGTGAAATGTACGCCTCTTAATTATGTTAAATTTGATATAGATTTTAAATATGCATCAACATTAGTTATCAGACTCTCATAACTTTTGCAGAAGAGGGGGTTCTATGTGCTTATCCCTGAGCATGCAACACAAACATATTGCGCAAGCAAAGAATCTGGTTCTGGTATGTGTAAATGCTTCTGTGATATACCACTGGAGATATACATAATAGAATGTATGGAGAATTTTTAACTGTGTCTAGGGTTCATTTTTTTAGTGGTTTAATTTAAATAGCAAGCACATGTAAAGAATGAATGGATAGAGGCAAGAACTAGCTTCATATCTTCTAATTGATTTGTTCACAGGTTAGGTTTCATAAGAATCAGACTCTGAGAAAGAGATTCTTGGAGCCACCATGTATAGTATGGGCAGGAAGAATGAAAAATCAGGAGAAGAAGGATAAGAAAAAGTTGGTCTGCAATGCTGTCTTGAAGAAGGCCTCAGCAGATCCAGTAGGGTGTCCTGAAGCTAGGGTGGCCCTTCATAGTTGTCCTAGACAACTCTGGAGCTGGACCTTTACACCCTCTAGGTGGCTTGATATTAGATGCTTGGACAAGATGCCCCTCCTTAGCTGAGGAATTTCACAAAAAGGGCTGGCATCTAAGAGCACTTCACAAACCTGGGTAGTAAGTCAGTCATTCCTAAAGGGGTCATCATTATCATAGGGCCCAGGTTAAGTGATGGGATATTCTGGCACCAGCGGGCATGGAGAAATGCCGTGTGGATAGATTCCTTGCCTCTTTCATCCTTTTGTTTGTTTCTTTTACTCCCCCAACACAGTGCTTTTCCAAAAATATGTTAAAAGACTAGGCTATCAGTTACCATGAGAAAGGCAAAGGAATACTTATTTTCATAACACAACTATTCTTTTAATGTTAAGACATGAATTAATTATTGTACTCGAGAATCATAGCTGTTTTCCATGGAAAAGTTAGTTCCATGTATTTGATGACCCAAGGACTCCTTGTGAGTCCCTCTCTGTGTGATACTAGCATCCTCACAGCCGGATGGAATGTCAGAAGGAAGTCCTGATGAAACTACTTTTCCTCTCTATTACAGAAAAGAAAAAAATAAAGCATATTTATTGAGTGCCCACTAGGTATGACGTCAAAAATCTTTCTTATCTGTATTAGAAGTTGAATTAAACATTATATTGATTTGAAAAGTTTTGTTCTCATGTAACCACTATTTTTCATGAAATAAAAATGGCACCGTAAAAGACTGTAGCATATTCCTTTGGGCTGAGTTGTAGTTAGGGTCACAATTTATTGACATTTTTTTGGTTTTATTTAGCTATTGTATGGCTTTTGAAGCATCAACAAAATATCAAATAGAGGAGAAAAGCTAGTAAATGGATATATGATATTAGTATATTGAATTGGCAGCAGAATGATCTTGTTTATTAAGTACTGATTTTTAAGCAAGTCATTTTAATAAAATAACTCTACCATTAGACATAGTGTAGACACTACTAACCAAACTTAGGTATTTTAAATTGTTTGTAATGATATTTGTTTTCAGAACATTTAAAAGTGTCACTTTAACCCTTAAGAATATTGGCTAAAAGCTGTGGAGTTTTTAAGATTTCCATGGATTTTTTTAAAGGCTACTGTTCAGTCAGTTCAGGATAGTTGGCATTGCTGGTTATAACAGCGCAGTAGAGATTCAGATCTTGAAGATACAGAACGATAACTCGAGGCACTGGCTTCTGCACCTCCAGCCGCCTCATTCCATTGACTATTGGAATTAATGCTCGCTAGACTTAATTTGGACCAATCAAAAGAAGAATGAGAACAACTTCTGAGGCTTTTTTGTGACTGAAAGAATGATTGTTTGATCAACAAGTCTATTAGACTTAACAAAAGAGAAAAATGTTTTAAATTGAACCGTTCTTCTAATTCATTCATTTTAGTTCTGAAAACAAGAATAAAGGTTTACTCATGTTAATAAAATTAATCTAATTCGAAACGTCGGAGAAAAAGTACTGGCTTTTTTTTCTCCTTGAAATTACATGTTTGTAGTGTTAGCTTGACCTTTTTTTTCTTGTAAAACCTGCTGTACAGTGAGAACAAATTCAAAGAAGTTTTGTTTTCAGTCTTAGAACTTAAGAATTGCTGTTCATTGTCAAAGCATTTCTTTAAGAGAAACTCTGTAGCATAATCAAATTTTTCTAATCCCATGGTCATCTTGTGTTTCTCAAAGTGATGGTTTTAAATGATTGTTGTTTTATAAGAATAGAACTTTTTTCTTCATTCACACAACAAACATTTCCTGATAGATGCCGAGTAAGTGACACACACATATGTCATTTCTGGGATCAGTGGCATTTTCGTTATTTACAAACTGGCTTCTGGATCCTCGTGAAGGTATTACTCCTGTTTGGGGAACTGTCTGTCCATCCTTGTCTTTTGGTTTCCTATCTCAATTCTGCAATCTCTTCTCTTGCCATAAAACTCTAATCATTTCAAAATCCTGCCTCCCAAGGTAATCTATGTAGCTGTTCTATCTTCAAACTTCCCATTTCTCATCATTTCACTTTCTTCTACTGCCTCCCTTTTGCTTTTCTAACCAATTTCAGATTACTTAGCCTTATCTTGAAGGCCACTTACTGCTCTACCCCTGCTTATATCTTTTTCCTTATCACCTCTGATTCCTCCCTGTGCTCTCGCTGCTCCATGCAAGCACATTTCCAAAACATGAGCATGCTTTGGATTTTTATTTTGCTTTGGCTTTGAAGAGCTTTAATCTTTCCCCATATCTTCTCAGAGGAGAAAGGTATTGAGCTGTGGTTTAGAGTTTGTTGGTGCAACTATAAAATCCTGTGTTTTGTGTAGAATTTATTCTATACTGACTTCTCTGTTCCTTTGCCTTACATTTAGCATTGACTTACAGCTATCACAGGGCGTTCCATAGACAGCTGCCCTGCCCTTTTATCAGGTTGTATCCTCTGTAGTAGCAAGCAATTATTCTTAATAAACCATGGAACCACAGAATCTGCATACAGACAGAGATTCCCTACATACAAGAATTTGACTTCCCATTCACTGCACAAATCCATCTCAGAATATCCGGATGCGTTAAAATCACCTTTTCAGAAAAGAAAGTCAAGTCACAAAGACAAGCTCTTTCCTTTCTTGCAAAGACCCATTTTGAGAAAAATATTCTTTGTGCTGAAGCCTGGTTGCTTCGCACCTCCTCCTCTTGGCATGGGCCACGTCGCTGGAAAGATACAAAATAATTCCAATAATCTCTCTTCACCTTCAAGATACAAGGGAACACAGCCAGAATCTTCTCCATTAGATCTTTTATGTTTGGGGCTAGATGTCCAAGTTGCTTCAGTAATTCCTCGGGTGGCAGACGTTTTGAGAATTTTCACACGGTTGTTTCGCTGCGCCTCTGGTATAACTTGGTCAGGAACATTCACAAGAAGCTTGCTGACAGCATTGGTCCAAATGTTGCCATCACTCATTGTATTTGTCCTTAACGTTGAAGGTAGTTTTTATAACCTTAAAATAAATTAATCATCCTCTGTATGTTTTAATGAATGCCGCAGCTCATATCCATAGCATTTTGGTTACTAAAGTATGCATCAGCTCAAAGAGCAAAATTGTTGTGTAATTATTCTGAAAACACAAGAGTAACATGTAATCGCATTCGAGGCTGACTTGAAAAAAAATCTGTTTTCTCTTCTGGTATTTTGAAGAACTATTGAGATGTCACTGAACAGTATTTTTAGAATGTTCACATTGCTCACACATGAGCACTTTGGCGATTGTTCAGTGAATATGTCTCCTGAGCACTTTGTTCCTTGAAATTATCAAATCCTTCTCGGAATTCTTTCTTCTCCCTATCTTGTGATACGTGGGTGGAATTGGACATCGCCACCATAGTGAGAGCTTTACTCTCTGTTCTTCCCAGTAGAAATGCTGTATTCCACTTGGAAAATAAGTAAGTTAGGTTTATGTTTTTCACTCTTTCAGGGGTTCTGGAATCATCTAAGAATCTAGCAACGCTCTTGTGGAAACTGTACACATAATCGCATAGAAATTTGCATCTAGTTCTGGGGTACAAGCGCCGCTGGAGTCATGGCCATGTCCCATACAGGGTACTGATTATAGGTTGAATATCACTGGTTTAGTTGTACCTCATTCTACAAATTATAGTAAGTTGTATTTAATAATTCCATTCGGTAATCTTATATGGCAAAATTACTTCATAAGTTAATTTTAATTCAAATCTTTACTTATAGACTATGGGTTTCTTAATGTGAGCACATTTATATAATCTTATGATATAACCTTTTTCGTCTGAATATTTCCTGAAAATATTTTCATATTAAAAATGTTTTTTCTCCATAAACCCTCAATCTCTGGCTTTATTTAGTCTTACCTGCAGTTATCTTCTGTACTTGTAGTTGATAGGTAGAAGATAGATCTTAAGACAAACAATAATTCTTTAAAGTATGTCACAGCCTTCATTTTTATAGGAATATTTGTATAGGTATATTCAAAATCACTATTTTTGTAATTAAAACAATTTTGAGAATCTCCAGCTTCAAAAATAAATTAGAACTCTTAATACACATAATGTTCAAGGAAAGATGGGAAATAATAACATGAATCATTCAAATACACAGCATATCTAAGTTCATAGTCTTAAAAATAATAATCATCTTCTTGTTGGCTAAAGAAGAGGATTGATCAGTGTTTTTTTATATTAACCTTAGTCTACCAATATTAACATATAAATTATTACAAATAATGATCTGTAATGCCAGTTCTATAGTAACTAATTTTTGACACATGTGATTCATATAACTGGCTGAAGTTGTCCAGGTTTTGCGGCACCTAAGGTTTTATACAATTTGGTTTTTAATTTCTAAGGTTTTCTACAGCTAAGGTTATACATTAGTAGCAATTGAATTGAACAATTTATAAATTTAAGAAAGCTAACAAATACAACATATATCACAGAATCTATGACATTATCTTAGTTAAAAAATTAATTGCTTTCTACTCCTGTGATTTGTCTTTTACTTTTTAAGTTTTGGCTGTTTTGTTCTGATTGCCTCTACACCTAACCATAATTCTATAATGTTTTCTAAGTTGAGAATGAATGAGTGAATGAATGAAGATAAGTCAGTCTTTCCCTTACTATGATTGATTATAATCTAACATTTTGTTATTTGTAGTTTAGAAAAACTACATCAAGTTTCTCAATTTCGTATTGGTTTTTTCATACAGATTCTTGAGGTAGTGGCCAGACTTGGGAAAACCTCCATCAAATGTCTTTCATTTTTGAGCTACGTGAGATAGAAGAATTTTCAAAGGCAAGCTTTGGTTTCATACATTTTAAGCAGTATGTCTCCTCCACCCCACACAGACTTGCGGGGTCTGGAGCTCTGGTCTCATTCATGGCACAGTCTGGACGCAGGCCCTGTGCCTTTGTGCTGCAGTGCCCTGTGGACTGGCACTGTGGTCATCAGAAGTGTTCCTGGGAGCTATGTCAACACCAGGACAGCTAGCAATATCCCAAGGATAAATGGAAGAGGCGAGAACCACCAAATAATAATCCCACCAAACCAAAACTAAATGCATTTTTAATCCAATTTCTAATTAACCAGATCCCAAAAAGGTACACAGTTATTTCAATGCCACTTAACCTTAGAAAAGCATCGGCATGTAGAAAAACAATCAGTGAGTAGACATTGGTCTCAAACTACTACAATTAAAATATCTTAATTTTTACTAATGCCCAGATCATAGGAGCATATTAACCAAGCGCCAGAGCCACTTCCAGTGCCTTGGAAAGAGGCCTTTAAGCTTTGCCCTTCCTAGCTCCATGATAACCCAAATCTGTGGAGGACAGGACAATTTCTAGAGCACAGCAAATCAGCTTGCCAAAGGAAATAAAGAAGTTGGCCTTACAGTGACACGAAAATAGTTTTATTTTTCCTAGAAATTTAGCCACCATTTCTCAGATATTTCATAAAAGTTCTTCTTAGGCATTCTCCTCGAGAAGTTTCTTGATTGCCAGTACTTCATAAATTACACTACTTTTAATCACCTCAGTCTTTTAATAGTATAGTTTTGAGGGGAACAAGCTGGGCTCCAGTAAGCTGTAAGTGTGCATTTGTTTCCCAGTATTGTGACTCGAACAGAAGGAAGTGATACCTTTCATGTAAATGTGCCCCATGGCTTACTTTAAGGCACCAAAAGGAATTGTGTGACTGCAGGATGAAAACTCTATTCAGGGAATAGAACATGCTCTTTATGACCTGAATCGTCCTTCAGGCTTTTGAGTATAGTCCTCAAGAGGCTGAGAATCCATCATGGGCTGATTAATACACTCATAAGTGAACATAAGAAATACAAATTCTGTGAGCTCACATATTAATGGATAGGGTAGTTCATTTGAAAAGCCTAAAATAAATAGCGATGAGAACCTTCGGACTAAGAGTGTAAACCAAGGGGTTTTTATAGTTCTCTCTCAATACAGAAACTTCAAGTGAACAATGCAACATGACCATGGGGCCCTAATTCAAGAGCCATCTGCAAAGCAAATACGCAGGCACTGATGTTGCACTTGCAGCCCACATTCTGTAACACCAGCTTCGTTTCTGCTATTCTGGCTGAAGATGAGTCAGGAACCTCTAATATAGCCATTCAATAAGACAACAATTGATGCAGAGTGTGAGACTGAGAAATTCTAGAAGTCTGACCTTCAGATCAGTTAACTGTGGATCAATAATATATTACTTAGACCAATTCAGTACCCAAAATACCCACAGTTGACTGCCAAGATACTATTTTTACCTCAAATACTTTGGTTGAGAGCAGTCAATATAGATAAATGTGTCCTGCTGGTAATTTGCTGATTCAGGGAACATGCAACATCCAGCCACGATGTAGATGGAACTCGGGCCAGCCCCATGGAACATGGCCGCCCTGCTTTCCTGATTCCTTTCAAATGTCCTATGTTAAGAATAGCTCTTCGTATTCTCTTAACTTGGTTCTGTTAAACCAAGTCTTGTTCTAAATTGCCTAGACTATACCCCATGCATGATTCCTCTATGTTGGCACAAAATCCTTTTCTTCTTGGAGTTAATACTATTGACATATCTTCTGAAGATTCTAAGTATTATCAGTATTAAGTGGGGAGGGGGTGAGCAAACTCTAGTCTATGGTGTTCTGTGTTATTAGTGAATTATGATTTCTTACAGCAGTTAAGTCATGATCAAATAAACACATGTTAAAATCACATCGAGGTGGTAAATATTTCTCAGCTCAAATAATACGTGTATGAAATGAAATCACTATCCTTTTTTCTTTACTCCCACTCTCAGAGAGGACACCTGTTCAATGCCGTATAGTTTTTTGCAGTTGTTTTTATTCATGCACAAACACACTAGAAGTATTTTTCTAGTGTTCAAAAAATAATAAACCTTTCTGTGAAATTTCCTTTTCTCATTTCCTCTTTTTCTTTCCACCTTGATCTACACAGATACACTTCACTATTTAAATGGCCTGCAGTGATTCTACTATAAGGAGGACATATGGTATAGTTAGCCAGTTTGCTAATGACAGACATTTATGTTACCCTAAGCTAATGACATTGTTCACGTGAACTAAATTCTAGACAAGTTGCTAGATTAAAAATAAATGCACATTTAGCATTGCAATCATTATAGCCAAATTACCTTCTGGAAATCTGTACTTTTCCCCTGCAACATGTTAGTGTCTGCTTTCAAAAACCCACTCTAACCCCAAGTATTATTATTTTATCTTCTAAATCTTTGCCAAACAGATCAATATAAGTGAATATCACTGTTATCTTAATTGCCCTTTATTATTATTATTAGGTAGACTTGCACTTGTTTATCAGCCATTTAGGGGAATGGGCATCCTCTGCCTATGAATTTTGACTAATTTTATGGTTGTCTTTTTGACTAGTTTTGGTCATCATGGTTGTCTTTTTAATATTTCCTGTTTTGTAACAATTCATTTTAAAGTTTCCTCTTCTTCCAGATAGTTTTGTCACATTTTTAAGGAATCTTAATGAGCTTTATTAAAATAAATTGAGATTATAGAAAAATTGGAGAGGACTTAATCTGAATATGTTGTGCGTCAGTGGTTTTCTGCGAAGGGAGGTTGGGGAAAAAAGAAAGAAGGGACTTGGAGGGAAGGAGCCCAGGGAGTCTTTTGGAGTGATTGATATGTTCATTACCTTGCTTGTGGCGATGTTTTCATGGGTATTTACATATGTCAAAACTTGTCAAGTTATACACTTTAAATATGTGTAGTTTATTGTATCTCAATCATAGCTCAATAAAGCTGTTATTTTTTAAAAAATGGCACCAAGCTCTTAATAAATAGCTTTCAGCCAAAAATATTGAGTTTGATCAAAATATTTTTCATGTTAACTTGGTTATAGTTCTCCTGTCACAGTTACAATGGCTTTCTAAAGTAAATTGAGAAGTCAAGAAAGTCACTTTCACCTTCAAAATTAAAAAAAAAAAAAAAAAAAAAACCGAACCAGTAAAAGAAATGCTTCCAAATCAGATTAAGTCTTTAAAAAAACCCCTGAAAAACCAAATATAACTTTTGAGTAGCATTGTATGGGAATTAGGATCTATAAATCTCTAGGAAAGAAAAAGAGAAAGTAAGAAAGAAAGACATATAAGATTGCTTAAAATCTGAGCCATGCAGTTAATGAGAATGGCTTTATGATAAATCTTTAGAGTTTTCAGTATTAAGAAAGAGGCGCACTTAAAAATCTTTTCTTTTAGTAAAAGAGGTGACACTTCAGTGATGCCAAAAAACATGACTTCTCGGGCAGCCAAAGGTGGCCAGAGAATGTAGTGGAAGGAAAGGTTACTAGGAAAATATACCTAGTAACAGGTACAGCGCTGGGAGTCAGCCAGGGTTCAGTTCTGTCCGACTGGGTCAGCAATTGGTCTTCACAGTAGGGACTGCCTGAAAGTGTTGGGCACAGACTCGGCCACGAAGCACAAAGGGACTATTATAAATTTTCATGAAATGACTTGAAACCTTCTTTGCCATAAGAATGAGATAAATTTTGAAGTAACATCTTAAATCAAAATGTCTTGATTTGAAGAAGGAGGAGGAAAAAGAGAAAGAGAAAGAAGAAGCAGTAAAGAAAGAAAGATTTCTAACACAGTTGACAGATAGTGGGAAGAACTCCGGCGCTGGGGCCTGAAGGCCAGGGTTCAGGTTCCAAGTTTCTCACTGACTGGCTGTGAAACAACAGAAAAAATGTTTAGCTTTTCAGAAACTCAATTTGCTGAGATCCATAAATTGGTAATAAAAACTTACATACCTTCTAAGGTCATGGTAAAAATCAAGTGTCTTAATGCATGTGTACATATTCTTCAAAATATATGAAAGACTACCTTCTAGTAATGTTTTTTGTTCCTGGTGTTCTGTGGTTTTAAATCCACATTTTTTTTTTTACTTCCTCAATCAGTATCTCCTGTTGTAAGACTCAAGTAAGCTCTCCTTAAGGTTGAGATATTAATGTTAAAAAAGAAAGGAAAGGAAGAAAGAAGGAAAAAGCTGTTACATCAAATTCAGTGACTTGGGACAGCAACCAAAGAAATTGCTGTGTAGCCCTGGCTGGTGTAGCTCAGTGGATTGAGCGCAGGCTGCAAACCAAAGGGTCGCTGGTTTGATTCCCAGTCAGCGCACATGCCTGGGTTGCGGGCCAGGTCCCCAGGGGGGCCACGTGAGATGCAACCACACATTGATGTTTCTCTTCCTCTCTCTTTCTCCCTCCCTTCCCTTCTGTCTAAAAATAAATAAATAAAATCTAAAAAAACAAAAAAACAGAAACTGCTGTGTAATCCTCACACCACCACACGCGGTATCTTTAAAATTTGAGGAGTGAACTGAAAAGATAATGGAGCAAGCAGATTGGCAAGAATTGTAAAATAAAACTAAACTTTATCGTGTTTGGCCTATATGTCTAGATTTGAACAGGTCTCTGTCCTAGGATTCCCTGATGGTTCTACTGTGTCTGGCCCATTGACTATTTCTACCAGGATGCCTTGAAGGTATCTCAAACTCAGCAGGTTCAATTTGGAACTCATTATCTACTCCCCAGTTGTTCAGGCTAGAAGCCTTCAGGTCACTCTCAATTTCTCCTTCCCGAAATCCGTCCTCTGCCCCATATGGATCCGTGTCCTATCCTGTTGATTCCACCTTCTAAAGATCTTTCCTGCTTTCGTCATCTGTGTTTGTTGCCAATTCCTGAGTTCAGGTTTCTCGGCTTCTCAGTCTTTAGTTTGCTCTCCCCCAACCAACCCATCCTCCAAATGGCCACCACCAAAAACTATCATTCTAAAACACCAGAACACAAGGCCTTATGGGACTTTAACTTTAGGGTGTATTTAGTATTGTTTATAAGAAGAATTATAAAAAAGAAAGAACCCTAAATGTCCCCAAAGAGGGGATGAGTTATAACAATAGCATTCTAATAGCATTAAAATGAGGCTACAGATCTGCATTTAATCATTTTAAAAAGCAATGATATCATAATTACTTGTAAATATTTAATTTAATTGTAAATATTTATAACATTAATTATAAAACTAAATTATTGAATAATGTTCATAGAAAAAGTTGTGGAGACTATAGTATACTATAGAGATTTCTAGATGGTGGAATTCAGCAAGAAACGCAAAGGAAACTAAACTACAATAAAAACCCCGTTATATGACTACAAAAAGTAGCGCTTCTAGCAAAAATTTCAGTGACCAGCCAAAATCTATAACTGTACCCCAAATGTAAAATGCCTCACACAAACCCACTGATGCCTGAAAAGTTATTTAAAAAAACAGGGGTTTCTTCCTCATCTTTGCAAGTAAAAATTTTTGTAGCATTTCTGATAAAAATATCACATACTAATGTTTTTAATCCACTGTGGTTATTCATGATCGTGTTTTCCCTTAATATTTATTTTTAAAATGTTCATATATATCTTTAAAATCGAAAGAAGAAGTGCTATGAGATTAGGAGGCAGGGAAGTGATAGGCAAAGCTGCACTGCCTGCCTTGTTTAGTTCTGTGTTTGTCTCCCAAGTACGTCTCCCGAGAGGAGTTAGCTATTCTCAGACACTTATGTTGCCTCATTCACTGTCTCTTAAGTAGCATTTATAATTAATTTTTAATGGTGATAAAATCTGGTGTTACGTATAGCCTTGCCCACAATGTTTGAGAGACCAAGGCCTGATATCTCCCACAAACGCACACACATACACATACAGCCTCGCAATTTGTATACGTTTTGACACTGGGAGGACTATTTATTATTTTCATAGAAATGCTTTTATTACATCCCATGGGGCATGTTAAGAGTTTGTTTTTGATTTTAAAACAACCAGTTGACTCACAGCAAATATCTTAATCGTCAGAAAAAAAAAACGATTTGACCTTAATTTCTTTTCAAGTCACTTCACTTCCTTTGTTGCCCATCTGTTCCTCCACACACACACCCATCTCTCTCCCACATTATGAAACATAACTGGCATGAGTAATGACATTAAGTCAAGTAATACGAGCTATTTATTCATGTAAGTATCTACACAAAAAGACTGGTGGAGAATTCTGAAAAGACAGCCAAATAGTTAATTCTGGCACTTTTGGTATTTCCATGGTGACTTGCTATATCTGAAAGACATGTCTTTGAAATGTAAAGGAGAATATTATTTTAAAATACTCTATTTTAATACTTAGGGCTCTCATTATAAGAGTTTTCTATTATAGATAGATATATGTATATACCATGCAAACTTTATTATTTTTGCTTTAGAATTTTAAAAATTAACATTGGATCTTAAAGCCCTTTTCTCTAAAAACAAAAACAAAAGCAAAATAATCACCTCCATAATAAAGTAAAAAGAAATAAACCACCTTTTCTTAGGGGTGTAGGATTAAGGGAGAGAAATCATGATTCAGAAAAATGGACTCTGGGGTGAGGCAGCCTGGGCTCAAATGTGCTTTCCAGAATTTACTAACCGGGTCATTCAGTCAACTCACCTAAGCCCTTTAAGCACACGTTTCCTTTCCAGTGGCAATAGTACTAGCACATAATTGATTATGCCATTATGAGATAAAGTAAGATAATGCCATGCAAAGTGATTGACAGTATGTTTAGTACTCAGAAAGATATTTTAAAATCATTTTTCATATTTTTGAGAGCCATTATTTGCAGTTAGTAAAAAGTAAGGCTTTTGCACTTTAGAGTTCACAAAGCACCTTCACAAACATGACCTCATTATCTTTACCACAAACCACAGAGGAATGATAACTGAGTCCCGGGAGAGTTCAGTGACTTAGCAAAGGTTTTACAACTTGTCAGTTGCAGGACCAGGACCAAGGTGCCTCCTATAAAGGCATGACAGAAGCTAATGGATATATCTGTATCTATACCTGTATCTATCTATAGATGTATACCTAGATCCTTATATATAATATCTATATCTATATACCTTCTAGAATATAAGCAGGCATACACTGGAATATAAGTAGGCAGCTGCTATATTTCTGTGTTTATTTCTGGCATTGGATGCTATTTTTACTACAAAAGCTGCGACCTTGCCACTCAGGGAACAGATGGCATTGCTTGATTAGTAAGACCACATTTAGAATATTTCTAAAAAGTCTTTCTTGTTTGGGTAAATGTTTCTGCTTATTGAAATGGTTTCTTTTCACCAAATGAGCAAACCGAATCATGAATCTTCTTCACATAAGGGTTTTCTGCCACCACATGCTCAGGAGGACAAGTGTTGAACTTACATTTTTAGAAGTGAACTTTTGCACACTCTCCAGAAGAGATTATCAAAGCTTTTTGGACAAAAGTGAGGGTCTGAAAACATGTACACCCATTCATTAACAAGATAATTTTCTGTCCTTGTGGAAATATGACTTTGAATAATTTGATTTCTTCTTAAGCAAGATAAAATAAGGACTTCAACTGTACACATGGAAGAGGAGAGAAGACAGTGGAAGAAAACACTAAGAGAAGAGAATTGTTGATTTTACATATTACTCTTTAACCTAAAATTTAAAATTGTCTAAACATGTATGTGTTTACATACATATATATATGATAGATAGAAGGCCAAGATTTATAGATTGTTGAGTTAATTAAATATAGAATTAGTTTTAAGCAAAAAAAACACCAAATATGATATTTATGGTAGATTTTTAAATTTAAGTGACATACTCCATTATAGCCATTATTATAAAGCCTAATATCATTTATAGATAGAATAACCATTTGGCTTAGATATGGGTGGAGTCAGGAAAAGATAAGGCAAAGCTGTCGAAGAGGCATCATTAAGAGGCCATTTCAGGCAGAGAATTCATTACAACTCCAATTTTTGTCTGGGCTTTGCCACAGAATAGCAAAATTTCCTCAGGCAAATTATTTAATCTCTTTAGTCTCGTCTCATCTGATGAACGCAGATACCAATGCCTCACCCATAGGATGACTTTGGGAATTAAATTGAGTACACAAGTCACAGGCCGGCCGGTTAGCTCAGTTGGTTAAATAACACAAACAAGTTGCATCGCTGCCCGCCCAGGTCTACTGGTGTTAGTTTGTCCGGACTAAGGCAAGTTAACAACATGCCGCAAAGTACAATTTTGTACATTATACTATTTGAAGGTTGCTTTCTCAGAGAGATCGCACTTGACCACCTTTTCTAAAAACACTCCTACATATTGTTTATTGCCCTACATATTATTTATAACTATGTAAGAGTAAGTCACACAATTATTTATTTTCTTATTCCTTTTCTATTTCCCAGCCTAGCCTGAAACCTCCATGGGACCTGGACTTTCCGTCTCATACCTCATTCTATACTGGGAGGCAAAATGTTACCTGGTATAAAATATATCCCCAATAAATATTTATGGGAAAAAAGGTCAGTACTCTGGCTTAACACCAGGCTCAAAAAATGCTAGATACTAGAATTATCTTAAACAGAGTTATCATTCTCTGCCAAAATCATGTGGCTAGTGGCATGCTACCTGTTAGTACTCACTAGCCATATGTAAAATGAACTGAATTTTCTATTTTGTTTTAATAAATTTAAACAACATTTTTCTCCAGAGGCTCTTATATTAGGCAGTGCAGATATAGAACATTTTCATTATTGCAGAACTTCCTATTGGGCATTGCCGGGCGTGGAGAGAGAACCATGGCGTCGTAGATGGGAGAGAAGAGAGAGTGCAGAATGAGCCAGCGCTGCCTGAGAGAATCCCGTCACACCACCCCGCATGTTTGCTCTCTCCTGCCATAGAGCGTGCCCTCCTTTCTTTTTCCTTCCTTACAGTCCTGATATATCACAAACATTCTTTCCTCCAGTTATTAAATTAAAAGTATAGGGAAGTTATAAAAAAGCTGTAAAGGGGTTGTCTTGAGAATTGCATTAACATAATTGCTGTGGTTACTGCAGCAGCAATTTCTTATTTTAATTCCTTTCATCTTTGCTATTCAGATAAGAGGTAGGTGTAGCTGATTAATCTACAGACTCTGTTTTACACAACTTACTAATGGCTCTTTGAGGAACAAAGTCTTTAAGGACACCGTATTGAGCTATTTTTTGCTTGAGGATAAAATATGGATGCAGGTGCAGGTGTGTGTAGCCAGGAGCCCACAGGTGTCTATGTGTGGGCACATCTCTTCCCTCACCCACGAGAGGCATGCAGATTTCCACCCCCCTTGTCCAGCCCCTGCTGTAGGTACAAGCTGCGCTGTGGGATTTCATTCTCAGAAAGCAACTCAAAAGGCTACTGAACATTTCTCATGGTTGGCGGTGAGAACAATGACTATGAATAGCTATCTAGCAAAAAAGAATTTTATGAATATTTTGGCTTTATATAAAAATCTGTCTGATGCTTCACGGCAATAGAACACCTTTAAATATATTACTAAACCCCAAGATATACTCCTTAATAATGGATTCAGTGACATCACCTGCTAAATAAAAGGATGAAGGGGGAGGGAGGGCATAATTAATACAAAATGCAGTTAGAAAATTATTGTTTACATGTTCCTAGATGACAATAAAATATTAAATGCATGTGACAATGAACTTAGTATATGATCCTGTTTTGAAAAATATTCTTAGAATTCAGTGCATTTTTGAGCATTTTAACTTTATTTTAATCTTTATTTGAATAGCAACAAAATATTGAATTTCATCTGCTTAGTGACTTTCCTGAAAAGAATAGATTATCTCAGGGTGGTTTCCTACTGTAATGCTATTGGCATCACCAAAGTCATCATCATCCAGTTTAATTAATGCATTCATTAGTTGATGAGAAATATGAATTGATTGTCTCAAGTGAGCAAGGCATATTTATCCTAAAAATCGAAAAATATTGGAGGGGCTAGACTCTAACTTTGCACATAATTGACTTTTTATTACCTGAATGCAGTTGTAAGGCAGAGTAGTCTCAAATGATTGGGGAAGTGTGAAAAATTAAATATATGCAAAATACAAAACTTCATGACAAGTCTATCAAGCTGTTTTTCCAAAGAAGCTTTGGTATTTGAGGATGGAGGAACTAAGCAAAGTAAAGTTGGAAAATATTTACAAGAAACAATTCTTAAGATGTAGACTAAGGATCTTATTTATGTTTTAGGAACAGGAAGCAATAGAAGCATATCATTCACAGGTTCTCAAAAAGCCTCCAATTATCACCCCATTTTGGTATTTCAGCTCACTCGTCATTAAGGTTATTACCTAAATTTATTTAATCAAAATATTGACTCTATTTTCATGCTACAAATAATTTGTAACATGATTTGGATCATAATATGTGTTACCACTGAAAGCTAAACAAAGTAATGCTCATGCTTTCTCCATTGTTTGATGGAAAGGGGAGTAGACCGAAAATGCCAGAGAAAGAGAAGGTCCCAAAGGAGGGAATTGTGGACGGAATCAGGAGAAAGGTCCTGTAAGGTAGAAAGGCGATAGAATGAAGAGCATGCATGGATTGATTTACTTTGGGAAGGGGAAAATTTATTTCTCTGAAATACGTATAGGACAAGGAAAGAGAACGAGTTGTGGTTTCAGATATGAGATGTTGATCCAGTTTACGTAAGATGGCTTCTATTCTTCCGTGACAATGAGGCCATTTTACATCTATTTTCCTCTCTGTAAAGTGACAAAAAAAAAAAGTAGAGCCAACAGAACACAGCCCAAAGAATGTTTATGAGTATTAAATGATATAATACATATAACATACTTTGAATAATATATGACACATTAATGACATTCAAAAATGTTGGCTATTTTTAGTATTGTTGTCAATATTTTCTACTGGCAGTAAAGGAAAATGAAGTAAGTTATGAACTTAAAAATAAATAAAGATTTTTCATCACTTGTTGAATAATAGTATTGCTCAAAAGTGTTGAGCCTCTGGTAAAAGTAAACAGTATCATTCATGGAGCATCCAGTCAACCACACATAAGTTGTTTTTTTTTTTCTTTTTAAATAATGCTTAATAGCCTTGAAGGCACAGAGAAAGAAATGAATACCAAGGCTTATAAAAAGTCTGGGGACCTGTTTGTTTTCATATGGGTGCACACCACGTTCAGAGACCTGGGAAGTTCAAGGTAACAGATTTAGTCAGAGATAGAAATTGTGGTGCAGTGTTTTAAGTCTTGAAGGTGGAGGGAGAACTTTAAAGTACTGAGAAACAGAGTTAGAGATGACCATCTCTGTGACTTCGGCTTTCCAACATGAAGTACAGCCAATTATGGAGACATTTTCACTATAATTAAGGTACAAGCTAGCACAGAAAGAAAAAGGGTGGGCCCCATGTAAGACTTTTATGCTTCTGGGGAAGGAGATTCTAGCTATCAGGAAATAGCAGGTGTTACGGACTTTGGAGCAGGCGGTATTAGTTGAAAGAAACTGTTCAAATGGTAGCCAGGAAAGGCAGTGAAAAACCAGGGGATTGTTAACCACTCCTCAAAAGTTAAATAATTTCTCACTAGCCACATTTCAAATGTTCAAAAGACATGTGGTTTTAGAAATTGGATGGTGCAGAACATCTCTATGACCATAGGAAATTCTGTTGCATAGTTCTGTACCACAGGTGCAGTAGAAGGAAGAGCATTGGCTCTTACAGGAAGTGTTAAAGCAGAAAAACTATGCTGAATAAGGATATGAGGAAGGACATTTTGTATTTGATAATGTTGAAGTATCTTTTATTATTTAACATTTGTGAAAGTAGGATGAGTCATATAATTGATGAGCTCATTTAATGAGATAGGTTTTTTCCCCTGAAAAGCTATTAACAAATAGATGATGCATTTCACAATCAGTGGCATCTTAATATCAATGAAATATGATAGGAACCAAGCCAAAGGGTTTTTCATCTTGGGTAGTGATCACAAAGATACAGATCAGGAATTTGACAGGAAGACTGGAGAGATGTAGCGATAATGGGAAATGAACTAAATTGAAAAAGTAGTAGCCCCAAGATACAAGTCAGAATTTGGAGTAATGGTGTATTTGGAAAGGTACTTTCTCAGGTTCATAGTGCCTGACCGAAGATTCTCAGGTCTTCTATTGATACTGAGGCTCAGGCTAATGACCTATGTAATTCTAAAGTACTCTCCCAGTTGGTGTTGAGCGATTACCTGGCTTTGACAGACGACAGTGTGGCTTCCTTAAGGTAGAGCATGGCACGGAAAGGGTTAGAGGGATGGCCCTCTTCATTTACATGTAGAAAACCAGTAGAATGGGAGAAAGAAATGTGTCCAACAGAAAGGAAAAGAAATTGTAATGATTAAGATAACAATAGCAATATATCAAGTTAGCCGCTTTCTTAGACGTGAGATCTGAACTTGAGTGGAAATGAGCTACACAATACCAGTCTCAGCAGCTTCATATATGTCACCCTGGAACTGAGTTTTTTGTTTTACTTGGTTTATGTGTTGTTGCTATAATAACTCTGTCATGATTTTTAAAGTAAGTTAGAATTATGTCCTTTTAAATTTATTTCAAATGGTTTGTGATACTTGCCATAATACTTTTTCCCTGGAATTGTATTTGTTTTCTCTTTAAACATATATGTATACAGATATAGGTACAGATAGATATAGATATAAATATAGATGCAGATAGATATCTGTGTGTACACATACAGTTATATTAAATGGTATAGCAGAAGGAATTCTGTTTTCTGAGTGAAAATACCGTATTTTTAGGACTATAAGACGCACTTTTCCCCCCAAATTTGGGAGGAAAATGGGGGTGTGTCTTATAGTCTGAATGTAGCTGAATTATATTCTGAATGTTATTTATGTTATTAAATATTTTACCACATTTTTGCTTCAGAAATTTTTTTTCCTATTTTTCTCCTCTAAAACCTAGGTGTGTCTTATGGTCCAAAAAATACGGTACCTGATTTTGAACTTGGACTCCAGTGTGCCACTTAATTTCAGATTTCACTTCAGGAAAGTTTCATCTATTGATGCCATAGGTCATTTTCTTTTATTTTTTTATTGTTTAGTCTTTATTTTTTAGATCAGTTTTAAGTTTAGAACAGAGATTTCCCATATATCTCCTGCTTCCACACGTGAACAGACACCCCCGTTATCAACATCACTCACCAACGGCGCGTCCACACCAAGGACGAATTTACATGGACACAACGTCATCACCCTGTGTCCATCATTCCCCCGGGGGTTAACCCTCAGTGCTGCGCATTCTGTGGGTTTGGACAAACGTATAATGACATGTCGCCATCGTTAAAATGTCATGCAGAGACTTCTTGCTGCCTTAAAATTCCTTTGTGCTTCTCCTGTTCATAGGTCACGTTTTAAATTATTTTTTAAATTATTTTATTGTTGTTCAAGTACAATTGTCTGCACTTACCCCCCCCACACACACACACCCCCTACCCCAGCCCTTTGGTTTTGTCCATGTGTCCTTTATAGCTGTTCCTGAAAACCCTTCTCCCTTGTACCCCCATTATCCCCTCCCACCTCCCCTGTGGTTACTGTCAGATTGTTCTTAATTTCAATGTCTCTGGTTATATTTTGCTTGCTTGTTTGTTTTGTTGACTAGGTTCCACTTAAAGGTATGGTAACGTTTGTCCTATCTGTTGTGAAAATCAGATGGAATACAATATATGAAAACATAAACTACAATATTGGTACTCTGAATTAAAAAGTGATATAAATTTGTCATTGCAGTTACCTGTTGTTACCTAGAGTCTATCTTTCAAATGTTACTTACTTGTTAGAGAAAATTTTCAGCCTAACTTAGCAACATATCCTTATTCTTTGCTGATTTATTATATACGGAAAAGATAAAGTGACATAATTTAGATACCTGAGTCTAAGGAACTTGTGATATATTGAAAGCCAGCCTTGCTAGGAACTGTGGGACAGAAGCATTATGAGTGCCTCTGTTTATAATCAAGGTCTTCTGCAACGCTAGATCTCTGGGTAAAGTCCTGGGACTCTGTCATCATAGGAAGGAAAACAGAGATAAATATTCCTCAGATTTATTCAGCAAGAAACTAAATATTAGAAATTAACCACTATGCCAAGGAAAATCCCATCATTATGTTGCTGCTTTCATAACAAGCATCATTTATAGGCCTAGCAGATGTGCTTTTCTGATTATATTTAAATTCTTCACCTGTGTGAACTACTAGGAAAACCTATACTTCCATGATGCTGTGGTCACCATGGTGACAAGAAAAACTCAGCAGGCTTCCTATTCAGTGCAATCTGCATGAAGGTGCTTTCTCCAGAAAACATTAAGAATATCTGCTAATTTTATGTTTTTATTTGTGAAGAAAAGGGTAATACTAATGTGCAACCTATGCAAGGGGTCTGATCAATTCTCCAGTCTCTGGGAGGTGATGATGATTGAAAAACTAGGCGGGGCATGCCCCAGTCTATGAAACTCAATCCAAACACCAATCTGAAATCCAGGGTGGTAAGCGCAGAGTTGAATCTGGGAGTGTTTATAGGCTAAAGCTCTAACTTGCCCGATTTAACTTTTAAAAGAAAGTGGGGAAATGTTTGAACTCCACTTCTAGGGGGAAATAGGGGAAAAGAGGGTGTAGAAGATTTCTTTAGGTTCTCATAAGAAATAAGTCAGACAATGCATTCCTAGTTTCAGTTATCTTTTAATATAAACCACAAGATTCTTAAGAGCATTTAGAACCTTTGTACTTTCCTATGCTGGCTATTTTGCCATTCTCTTCATCTTCCTAATGTGTTCTTGAGTAAAAAATTTAAAACCAAGATGTCTCTGTAATTCACCACCTTGAGTAACTTGGAAATCCACTTAGACAAAACAGGCAACAGTTGAATTCTGTGCTTCTCAACCTTGGTACCTTTAAAAGTACAGCCCTGGTCAGATGGCTCAGTTGGTTGGAGCACCAAAAGGTTGTGGGCTCGATCCCCGGTCAGGACATGGCACATTCCTAGGTTTCAGGTTTGATTCCCAGTAGCGGCACTCACAGGGTGCATATGGAAGGCATCTGAAAGATGTTTCTCTCTCACATCAATGTTTCTTTCGCTCTCTCTCTCTCTCTCCCCCTCCCTCCCTCCCTCCGTCCCTCAAAATCAACAAATATATCCTCCAGCGAGAATTAAAAACAAAAAACATTCATCTTTGGTGCTGTCCATAGAGATCCTGATTTCATTGGGGTCAACATATTGAGAGATTATGTAGCTCCCCAAATTATTCTAATGTGCAGCCAGGATTGAACCACAGCCTTATTCTCTCATCTCCACCTTCCTCAAATTCATTGACCTTGACTTCAGTTCTACTCTGAAAAACCATCCCCGCAGTCACTCTCTGGACCTTGTGATCACCCAGTGCTGTTCCGACCAACCTTGATATCTTAAACTCTAGCTTCTCTTATATTCAATACGTAGTAGTCTGATAGTTCAACTGCTCTCTTGCTAAATCCTTCATTATAATTCCGCCAAACCCAAATAGGAAAATGAAAAGTCAGGCTTAACCTACCCGTGTGATCTTCCCACTTTCCCCCCAAGTGCTTCTAGAAGAAGTCACAACCAGGCCCACTGGTGCCAGCATATCTCTGGTCCCAGCGGGTGGGAGCCTCGATGCTACCAAAAAGTCTATTTGCTTCTCTACTTGGCCTTATCTCCTCTTCTCCTACACGAAGACCCCTTCCCCTGCACCAGGAAACGTCTATCTCTTCTCTTTTCGGTGGACAAACCCTACATCTGTGCCTTGAATGCGACCCCCTTTGACCTCTTCAGTGGACTCTCTCCTTCACTTGTCATTTCTCTGCGATCACTGACTCTCTGCCTGTGTTGGCTCTTCAACCTCAGTATGTGTGAGAACACGTGTGGGCCCGGAGGACATCGTGCTAAGGGAAGTAAGCCAGACAGGAAAATAAATACTGCATGACCTCACTTACATGTGGCATCTAGGAGAAAAAGTGGAACTCGCAATAACAGGGAATAGGATGGTAGTTACCAGAAACTGGGGGTGGGGAAGAGGAAACGTGGATCAGAGGGAACACATTTTCAGTTAGAAGAATAAGCTTCGGAGGCCTAACGTGCGGCACAATGACTACAGTTAATAGTATGCTGTATACTTCAAGTTTGCAAGGATAGATCTCCAGTGCTCTCACCACACACAAAAACATGGTAACTGTGGGAGCTGATGGATATATTGATTAGCTTGACTGCAGTAATTATTCCACACGTATACATATATCAAAAGCTCACATTTTATAACTTAAATATATATGATTTTTACTTCTGAATTACACCTTAAAAAGCTGTAAATTTTAAAAGAAATACACATGCTCAAACTACTCCTTTCAAAAAAACAAAACAGTGAAGTAACAAACTTCCATTGGCTCTCCTTTTTCCCTTTGCTTACTGCCTTCCTTTTTTTTTTTTGCAGCCAAAGGACTTTATATTCTTATCCCCAATTCTGCATTTTCCCCACCAAAGTTACTAAAATTTTTAGGACTAAAACCTGTAGCTGTTTTCAGTCTTTATTTTACTGAGACTCTCCTCAGTATTTGGAGAGCATTGACCACTCTCTAGTCTTAAATGGTCTCTTCCTGCACGTGGTCCTAGCTGTCGGTCTCGGTTCGTGTCTTCCTTATGGGTTCTTCACCCTTTGCCCATCACTGAAGGGACTGTGTTCCAGGTTTCCTCCTCAGCCTGTGCTGTTCTCACTGCATATCCCAGTGGTGTTCAACTGTGGCCATGGAGCACAGTCACCTGAAAAAGCTCAGGAAAACAGCAGTCCACCTCCTATACTAACCGTCTGAGCAGAATTACTAAAGGGTGGGGCCCAGGCACCTACATTTTTCAGAAACTCCACAGATGATTCTTATGTACAGCCAACCCTGAGAATTAGCTTGAGTGTCTTATTCACACCCGTGCCGTCACAAACTTCTGTGCTCACTACTAGTCTTTCATCGGGATCCCTCCCTGGACCTGAAGCTTGTATTTTAGATATGTCTACCCAAGATCTCCAAACTAAGTCTCTCCAAAACTGCTTTCCTGCCTCCAGCCCCTTCTCACATCCAAATCTGCTCCTTCTCCTGTGTTTCTATCTTAATGAATGATATGACTTTACCAAACTTTACAAACCCCTCCAAAAAAATTTGGTCATCACTTTTAATTTTTTTCTCTCCTTGATCAACTATGTCCAATCAATTGTCAAGTCATACCAGTTCCATCCCTAATTCTCCAGACATGTTCATTGTTTTCCAGACACACAGGTGCTTCTTCCGACCTCTATCATCGCTCATCCGAAATACTACACCTGCTTCCTGTTTCCTCTGCTTTCAGGGGGTTTGGTTTGGTTTGGTTTGGTTTGGTTTGGTTTGGTTAACCTTTCCCTATCTATACCTCACATAGCGTTCAGTATATTTATTTTTAAAAGGTAAATATAATAATATATATGATATATCATATATATATATATATATACTGCTTAAATTTTTTCATGGTTCTCTGTTGTTTTCAGACTACAGTTCGAACTTTGTAACATGACACATGTGACCTGTCAGGGTCTAATCCCTGCTCTCTTTTTTGGCCAAAAAAATCCCTTGTTTCTGCAAACAGTCCTGATTACAGTTCTCACAGTTCATCATTCCCCCTTGTCCCTAAGCTGTTATTGTTCCTCTTGCCTAGAGTGCCCTCTTTCCCTTCTCTCAAATCTTCAACTTTCTACCTGTGCTTCGGTAGCCCTCCTCATGTTCACGCTCATATATCACTTTCTAGAGGGATCTTTGCCTAGACCTGCAGGAGGGCCTTAGGAGAACTTCCTACATATTCTAATAGCACATGACTTCTATTCTCATTGTACAAGATTGTACTCTACTCATTGATTTACTTCTCTCTCCCACCCGACTTTCTGTACCATGAGCACAGACTCTTATTCATTGAAGAATATTTTTTTTACATGACACATAGCAAACTCTCAATGACTGTTGAAGGAGTAAATTGAAAGGAGCATTCAGAAATATTAGTAAAAAAATTTCAGAAAATAATTTTAGAGAGAGGCATAAAGAAGGGTGACCAACAGGTCAGAAGCTACAAGTAGAATGAACTGAGTGGCCAGAGACAAGGTCATTGTCTCCTGGAAAGCAAATAATTGTTATGGTTGGAATTGATGCCAGAATGCAGGAAGTTAAGGCTGAGCGATGTATCAGTTTGCTAGGGCTGCTGTAACAAAGGGCCTCAACCTAAGTGGTGTAAACAACAGAAATGTAATGTTTCACAGTTCTTGAGGCTAGAAATACATGATTGAGGTGTTGGCAGGGTCTGCTCCCTAGAAAGAAACTATGAAAGGACTCTTTCTTACCCTCTGGCAGCAACACTAGTTTTCACATGTCATTCCCCTGTTGGCATGTTCTGTGTTCACATGTCATTCCCCTGTTGGCATGTTCTGTGTCTTCTTTTTATAAGAACACCAAGCATATTGGAATAGGGGCCCACCCTACTCCAGGATGGCCTCATTTTTACTAATCACGCTTGCAACAACCCTGTTTTCAACTAAGGTCACGTTCTTAGGTGCTGGGGATTTAGGTAGGAGTGCAATATATGGATTTGGGGGAGACAATTCAATCCCTAACAAGTAGGAATTATTGAGGTGTTGTCAGACTCTTTGATTTATTCATAATGCTATCATTGGCAGACATGCGCAGATCAATACTGGCTTTTAATCTCTTATCAAAGAGCCTGCATTATAGTATAATACTTATTGTGGTGGCCACAAAAAGAGCTGAATGACTTTCATTATACGGGGCTGCAACACTGATTTCCTAATCATGCTCTCCACAGTGAGAAGTAGGGGACGGGAAGTCCGGCCAGAGCAACCCGCTCTACTTAATTTACACAGATGCAAAGCCAAGTTCGAAATCTGCCCATCTACAATAAAACTGTTAGGCATGCTGGCGGATGTATTTTTTGTCATAATGTTGATAGCAAATAAGAAGACAGTCTATGCCCTCAGCAACTGGAGATAAGAAAACTGATGGATAATTTTAAAAAGAAAAAAAAGTACAACATCTTATATTCCTGTATTATCTAATACTTTAAAAACTTAGACAGATACATCATTACTAGGTCTAAGTAATACATTGATAAGTTAAACCTTGTTTATCTTAGTTGGAAGCTAGATATTCTAGTCTTCTCTACCCTAATTTTAGCACTTCAAATTCATTGACTAGAACAGAAAAGGAGAATTATACCCTTTGGGGAGCAACTTTATATCAAAAACTACAGAAACAGTTCTGTCTGGTACCTGCAAGAATATTAAATTTCAGGTTAACTTCAGCAGTTTATTTCACTTTTACAGATAAAATTTGAAAAGGTGAAGGCCAGTGACTAATCCTTCATTTGGGAGGATTGCTAGGCAGCATCGTTGAACTTAGAGACAGACATATGGGGACTTGGAAATAGTTTTTTGTAGGCAATTGCTATTCTTAAATTCAATATGAGTTGCCAGTGTGGAAAACGGCTACATTATATTTATCACACAGTTATAATTTCTAATGCTTTGAGAAGACATAGATCTGACCACATCAACACTTGGCCCGTTTTCAAAATGGAAAGACAGCGCTGAACGATAAAATACTGTGCTGAATTCTTTCAAATTGAAAAACAACTGGTTTGTATATAAAGTAAAATAAGAATAAAACAGGTAGAAGTGACTGCATTTTTGAAATTCCATAGTAAATTGTAGCCTAAAATATTGTCTATTTTATTTTTTATTTTTTTAAGGTTTTATTTTATTCATTTTTAGAGAGAGGGGAAGGGGGGGAGAAAGAGAAGGAGAACATCCATGGGTGGTTGCCTCTCATGTGGCCCCCTCTGGCGACCCGGCCCGCAACCCAGTCATGCACCCCAACCGGGAATCAAACCAGCGACCCCTTGGTTAAAAGCCCATACTCAATCCATTGAGCTGCACCAGCCAGGGCCTAAAATATTGTTTTAGAAAGATGGCACGTTGGCCAAGACATTTCCCTTTCACTGGAGGTTTGAAAGCCTCATGGCTTGGTTTTACCATCGAGACAGACTGTGGAGGCTTACAGAAAATATTTGTACTTTTTCTAGGCCTTGGAAGGCTATTTTGAGGTTTTCTGCAATAAGTTGCTAACATAGGACACTTCCTATACTTTGCTAAAGACATAGCTAAATTGGATTGGTATAAACTAGATTCTCTCTAAGGCCTTTCAATCACTAGTTATTTCTCTTTATAAAAACATTTAACTGATAAGATATTTCACAGTATCTCAAATATTCAATTCTGAATGGATCCAGCGTAACTATGAATAATTATTTTTATCACTTTTTTTTACTGAAAATTGATTTAAGGAATCGGGGGGGAGAACATAAAAATTAAAGATATTTTACAAGTTAAAAATTTCAAGGATAGAATTCAGTTATTTCACAGGATAGATTTCTCTAGGTTTAAATTCATTACCGTTTACCTAACTAGCTAGTCAAGAGTATAAGGTGAACAATCTGAAGAATGTTAAACTTACTAGGGTCATATTCAAAATAAGCCTATGAAATCGGGGGGTCAGGTTACCCCAGTTGTCCAAGATTGCAGTGGGAGTCGTAATGTCTGAAGAGCTTCTCCTCCTCAGAATTGAAGGAGACGTGGAGACAGGTGATGTCCAGGCAAATGTGGGCACTTTGGGTCACTTGTACCTTGTTTGGTATGCTAACTGAATCTCCTGAAAGTACCAAGGGGTCAGCAAAGCACATTGGACTCCCTGCCAAAAACAGTTCCTAAGGTGCCTCCTAGCCAGGAGTAGTTCATGCGGAATTTAGTCCACGTGCCTACGGTTCGTTTACACTAGACTCATCCAAGGGTCATAGGAAGATATTGAATTTCCAAGGAACCTTAAAGATTATCAGGCTATTGAAGGCATTTGTCTCTGAACCAGAAAGTTACGGTGTACCAGGAACAGTGAGAACTCAAACATACTGGCAGTCAATTTTATTTGTCTACTACTTCCTAGGAAACCTTGGAGTCGATTCATAACTTCTGAACTCTAGACGCTAATCATGGCATCCAGATAAGGAGTGCAGGGCTAGAATGAGAATGTTCAACCTCAGACATATCCCAAATCACATTTTGACTAACTCAATTTGAGTATCTGCACAGGGGCCTGAACACATGTGTGTTTAAAAATAAGTCTCTTACGAATGACTGAAAAACAACTGGCACTTTGAAAATATTCACTCATTAAAAGAAAGTCATGCTGAAATAATCTTTTGACTTTCTTCAATATTCTGTAGTTTTAAAAATGCTTTTAAATACATAATCTCGTCTGATTGGGTAAATAGGGTTTTTGAAAGGGGAAGATAAAGTTGCGTGCAACTCCGAAGCTGTTGCTCTGGCCGCAGTGCCGCACACCGTGGCGCAGGCCGAGCCGCGGCCCTCTGCAGCAGCAGGGACCGCGCTGTCCCGGCCCCACGTAGCGCCGCTTTATCTTTGCATGTGTCTCTCACACATGCGCGACATCTTTGTCAGTGAAAACGAAACAAAACCATAATCCTATTCCGACACAAAGCTTGGTTATTCTCATTAGCATAAAATTTCAGTTTTTCTCCAAAAATAAGTTACTTTCCCCAGCAGGATTCTCTTCCTCCCTAATTCTACATATTTGCATTGCAAAATGACCTTTTCCTATCAGGGAGCAATTTAAGTGCAGAGTGTGTTTTTAACTTACGGTTTGCTCCATGGTCAGGCCAGTTCCATTAGGGCAGAAATTAAGAAGCGGGCTAGAATGTATTTAAATTATGAATTTGCCTGGAAATAAGTTTAACTTACACAATGTGCTGCAAAATGTGAATGGAGAATGTTCTTCCCTCTTCATAAACTACCACTCAAGTCATTTATTGTTTTTTAAATTGAGTCAATGATTAAGATATTAAGATAATTATTAACATAATTTTAGGGCTACCTTGCCCTGGTCGGTATGGCTCCTTTGGTCAGAGCATCTTCCCACAATCCCAGGTTGTGGGTTTGATCCCTGGGCTGGGCACATACCTAGGTTGCAGGTTTGATGCTCCTGGTCTGAGCACGCGCAGGGGTTGACTGATTGATGTCTCTCTCTCTCTCTGTCTCAAAGCAATGAAAAGTGTCCTTGGGTGAGGATAAAAACAATTATGGCCATCTTAATGTAATTAAATTTTGATTAAATAATTTATAATTAATCTTGCAGATTTCATAATTTCTGGAATCCCTTCCTTCCTCTTTTGTTTCTCTTCCATCCATTGCCCGACTCCCCAAAATATGCAACTTAATTTAATGCCAGTTCAGATGAAATTGTATTGGCGTGTGAATCCTGTGACCAAGTAAAATTTACAACGCAGGTGCCTCTATACTGATGCTCAGGGATGTTCAGAACAGAGATGCTCACTTCACTCGGGTCTCAGGGCATCTCATTCCCCTGGTTTTCCTCCTCTTCCTTGGCCACCCCTTCTCATTCTTTGCTGTTTCCTCCTCAGCTCATCAATTTGTAGCACTGATATGCCTTAAGCTTAGCCTATGGACATTTTTGTCCGCATAGCTTCTATATGACCTCATCTAATCACAGGACTTTAAAGTCCATATGTCATTGTCAAATTTCTACCCTCAATCTGGACCTATCCCCTGAATGTAGACTTTAATATCTGACTGCCTACTTTCCATTTCCATTCGGATGTCTATACCTGAAACGTACTATATCAAGAGCCAACGTTTTGCGCTTTCCCCAAACCAGCTCTTCCTGGGGACTTCGCCATCTCTGTTATCTTCGACTCTTCCTTGTCTCCTACCCCCCACCTTTCCCATCCAATTCAATCATCACATCCAGCCAGCTGTCTTTCAAAAATGCAACCCAGAGTCTGATCATTCTTCACCACCGCCGTCGCTGCTAAATGGGTCCTGGCCACCAGTCTTCCTCACCTGGATTGCCACAGATTCTCTGACCAGTGCTGTCTTCATCCTTTTTCCACTTTGGCTTGTTCTCCACACATCAGCAGAGTGGTGCTGATAAAACCCAGGTCATGCCAGGTCACTCCTTTGCACAAAACCCTTCAGTGACCTCTGATTTTCCTCAAAATTAAAGTCCTTATAACAGCCTACCACGTGGTCTGTCTCCTACTACTCCCACTCTGGTGCAGTAATGCTGACTACCTTCTGCTCCTCCAGCTCCCCAAGAGCGGTCCTGCTTCAGGGACTTGCTATTATTTCAGAGGAGAGCTTCCATTTCCCCAGCACCCCCTTATTTTACCTCCTTACACTCTCGTTCTTAATTCAAATATCTTCTTAGGCTTTCCCTGCCCATCCTTTTTAATAATTGTATCCATACCATCCCTGTTCCTGAAGTTCTCCATCTCCTTTACTTTTTAAATTTTTCTCTGTAGAACTTACAACCATCTAAATGTCCATAGATTTTACATATTCATTTTGCTTATTTTCTCACCCCCCCTCCTCCAACTAGAATGAAAGCCCCCAGTCTGCTTCACACGTCACTGCATATCCTCAGCCTCCAGAGTAGTTCTTAGGAATGGCGGTAGTCAATAAATATTTGTTGAATGAGTGAATGATTACTATCCATCTTTCTGTCTTTAAGAAGAAGCAGGGAATATAAAAATATGAATTATTAGGTTATCAGACTTTCCCATGTTTGTATGCAAATCTAATAATCCAGTTTGATTGTTAGGATATGTTAAAAAAGTGATGAGAATGTGCTTTTTTTTTTAAGATTTTATTTATTTATTTTCAGAGAGAGGAGAAGGGAGGGAGAAAGAGCAATGTATGGTTGCCTCTCACATGGCCCTCATTGGGGACCTGGCCCGCAACCCAGGCATGTGCCCCGACTGGGAATCGAACCAGGACCCTCTGGTTCCCAGCCCGCGCTCAATCCACTGAGCTACACCAGCCGGGCCGTGATGAGAATATACATTTTTGAGAGCTTGGGCAAGCATTAGTTTTTTAATCTAAAGAAAACCCACTTTCAATCAAGAAATCAGAAATACATTCAATTAATTGTTTCTGGGTCGTTCATGAACTTGATTGTGCTGTTGCTCTCAAAGCACTAAGTTTAGCTGGTATTGAACCAAAGGTCCTTCATGATCCTTGAAACTTCCCTGAATTTCTAAAGAAATACTCAGGCCTGTGGAAGGAAGTTTTAATGAGACATTGTGCTGTTCAAGGGAGAAAAAATATATAGTTTCTGACCTCAGGGACATTGGTGAAATAATAGAGCAAAAGCTCCAGGGAAATTAGCTTTTAGGAAGTAGAATCCAGTGGTTCATTGCACATTCTAAATAGCATCGGAGTAAGGACGGCAGTCTGGCTGACTGGATTTAGTGATGTGGATAGATTTGGCTGCTGTGTCACCGAAAGTAGATTGAAAACCCCCAAATATCAATGAGATCTTACAAAGGTATAAGGAGTACTGGTCAGCGGTTCATTTAAGTGAGCACATCAAGGAGGCCCCAGAGAGGTCAGAAGAACTTCAGTACTGGAACTGTAATCAACGAAGCTATATAATCTTAAATGCGTTCTTGTGCCTCTCCTGATGTGTTCAGTCCATGAATATTTATGGAGCACCTAATGTGCGCCACGCACTGTGCTAGGGACCATGACGGATATGACCCCTGCCCTCATGCAGCCTCTGTCCTAGTGGGGCAGATAGACGTGGAAAATGGACAAGTGTATAAGTGTAGATTGTGATGAGTCCTGGGAGGGAACGTGAGAGGGTGCCAGTGGTGAGAATAACAGGGGCGTTTGTGTTAAACAAGACACCATGAAAGATCACCCTGAGAGTTTGATACTAATCCAGGAAGTCCTTGAGCAAGCTGTGTCTGAGAATCCTCCTAAAGGACGTGCTTGTCCGAGGTCTAGGTGCTGCTTCTTCCCACTTCCAAGGAGACCTTGGACACCTAGCACTTGTTTCCTTTTCCCAGGGTTTTGTGATTCTCCACAACTCTCCATGGCCTGTCATTATCAAGTGTCTCCAACTTGGAAATTAAAACATCGCATTTGAATTCTTCTCTCCAGCCTTACTTTCCTCACCGCTAAAATTCTCCCTTATCCTCTCTGCCTCCTTGTTGCTTTTCGTTTCACTGAGGTGTGTATAAATGGGTTTCTGAGACATAGATCTGTCAAAAAATTGAATGCACATATACTCAGCTGAACTACTTACTTCAGGTACTGATGTCTTTTTGCACTAAATTATAGGCCTCTGCCTCTTAGAAAAATGAGTATGTTATAATGTATTTATACAATGTCTCACCGAGGTGAGAGTTAAGAACAGACTAAACTGTTAAAGACTCCAATGAGACTCTTGATGAAAGAATTTCAAAGTTGGAGACCTCCTCAAGAGAGAACCAGTAAAGATACATGACACAGTGTGGGTATAGATGGATTATTGTAATAAAGAAATATATAATAAATTAATAACTGAGTTAATAAATGAATAATAAAGTGATTGGTTTTTCAGTTAACTCTCCAAGCCAGCGGGCATGAGCTAGATTGCATTAAAATGAATGTTTCTATATCTCTCTGTACAATCTTTAGTTATGCAAATGGCACAAAGTACCCCTGTATTAATTACTGGTTCTGGTTAAGGGTCTGTCTTGAGCTGTTGACTTAGGCTTCAGTCTTCTTAAGGCTCAACTGCTTTTAAGGTCACTCAGATAGTTGGCAGGCCTCCATCCTTAGCCATGTGAGCCTCTCCATAGGGCTGCTCGTAATAGGATAGTTTGCATCGCCCAGACTGGGAGATAAGGATGAGACATCCCAAGACACACAGAAGTTGCAGTCTTTTATAATCTTATCTCAAAAGGGGCATTCCATTACTTTGTGCTGGATGATCAACCCCAGTGCATTGTGGGAGGAGAGACTGCACAAAGACGTGGATAACAAGAGGAGGGTAGTTGGGAGGCATCTCGGAGTCTGGCTTCTCCTGCTAGAAGGCTACTTCCCTCCCATGTAAACCCATGGCTTCAAGTAAATGCTTTTTGAATCTCAGCTTCTGCTGAGCAGCTGAAACAGAGCATATATAATTGAAAACTTCTCTCTAGGGGGTCACTTCATTTAGACTAGGGTTGGTCTTCTTCTATGTAGTTAAATGGTTCTTGTACCTTATAATTTTCTATGTCCCGTATCCAGGGAAGTACATTCAGTCTGCCATAGAATATTTGCTTTATTTATGCTTTAAATACTATTTCTTAAGTCACTTGTCTTTAGACAGCTGTTGTACTTTCAGTGTTAGCAAGCAGACTTTAAGCAGGGCTCTGGCAGAAATTAGAAATGGTGGTATGGCTGCAGAAACCCCACAGTAAAATCCATCCTTGTCAGGACTCTGTGATTCCATATACCAGTATTTCTTTTAGGCTAATCAACAAATTGTTTAAAAGATATTAGAGGGAAAATGCAATTTTTTTAAAGATCTTATTTATTTATTTTTAATGAGAAGGGAAGGGAGAGAGAAAGAAAAGGAGAGGAACAGCAATGTGTGGTTGCCTCTCATGTTGTCCCCTACTGAGGACCTGGCCTTGAACCCAGGCATGTGCCCTGACTGGGAATCGAACCGGCAACCCTTTGCTTCACAGGCCTGTGCTCAATCCACTGAGCTACACAAGCCAGGGCAAAAATACGATGTTTTAAGAAGAAGGAAATTTATATTTCGAAGGAGGGAATATGTGTGACCATTATAATGACAAATAGGGGGAAGTATATGCGGATTGTTGTGTACATTTAGGGGATTTTATTGAGCAAAAGTACAGAGACTTATTTTCCTTTATTAATTGTTCATACAGAAATAAACCCTGCTGTGCAGGACACTAGGTACTCCTCCTTACCATATCCTGATATTAAAAGAGTTTAATTTACTAAACTCTTCAAATCGCTTCTTACTGTTGCCCAGATGATGCCTCGTGGGTTAATCTGGCCAAACCCTGTAGTGTGACCAATGCGTACAGCTTGTCGGAAGCACGTGGACAGCTTGCCTCTTCCTTATTGTTTCTGCATTTGGGTTGCTTTCATCCTGCCACCTTACGTCTCTTCTACCCCAAATTATAGTATGCTCACTGTAGGCAGGGCTCCTCCTCCTGCCCACCCTCTCCCGCCTCCCCCAGAGACATCTCACTTTCTTCCCAAGAAAAACATTATCACCCTCGACTCTGAGCTCGCTGTGTTTACATTTCTCTGCTCTTTTTCTCTCTCCTCCTGGCATGCTGGTTTAATCAATTTTACCAAATGACTTTCCTGGCAGCTGTAAAAAGAAAACCCAGGGCAAGTTAATAGCAATCTAATACTGTAATTTTTGTCATTTCTATAAAATGCACAGAAATGTGTGGTCATTGGATTGATTTTAAATGATCTAAATGATCAGATGTCTCAGCGCTGCACTGCAGCAGCCTGATAATAAATAGCAAAAGGGAGGGGCTTGGGCTCTGGGTGCTCACTGAGTGCTAGATGAATAATTCCCAAAACACCAGCCAAGGAGACCACATAAAATGTCAGCCTTTGCCAGATCATATATTTGCATTTTTAAACAAAGGCACCTAGCTATTTTAATTTTGCATATGGAGGAACTAAAAGAAGGTGTTTTTGATGGAGGTTTAGAAAGTCCCTTAGGGTTAGGAGTCAGACTGCAGTCTAATTCTATGCGTGTCTGTTGACATAGCAGGATGTCAGTAAAGGGCCTCCCAGCCTCCCCAGATAGCATCTTGGCATCCATCCCTAGACGGGGGAAAATGGTGGTTATTTTTTATCTGAAAGGCAGTAATACAATGCCCAAAGATATATGAAATCAATAAACTATAAACAAGTCATTTGGTTTTTTTCTCTGTAAGAAAGAAGCAGGAAAAAAGATAAATATGGGGAAAAGAAACAATGAAGCTCACCATTAGATTTTTTAACTAGCTGTGTGACTTTAGGTAATTTGCTTAACTATTCTGTGTGTTGGTTTTCATACTAGTTTGGAAAACAAACAAACTAGTAGTGTTTCTCTGGAAGTTGAAATGGGGAGAGGCAAGCCACAGATTTAGTATAAAGCCTGGAACTTGCTAGTTACACAGCTTATGATCATCATTACCCCAGGCACTGTCTCTGAAATTGCACTCCTCTCCCGACCAGTCAGTTCTGGTCTGGTCTAGACCCACAGGACAAAGCTCCTCTCATGGCATAGTCGGCAAAGTGGGTTCTGGAGTCCAGTCACAGCTCAGCCACTTATTATCTGGTCCCTGGACAATAGCTATTGCCTCTAGATTTTTCACGTTTCTCATCTATAAATTAGAGATATTAATACTCACTTTATGCGGTTATCACAGGTATTTAAAAAACTTGTGTAAAACCTAATGCACAAAACCTTCCTCAGAAGACTCAAAATAATAATTTATTTATTTAATAGTTGATTTTATTGTATTTTTTCCACTACCATTTAAATACCCTATGCCCTCTTCCTCCTCCCCACTTCTTACCTGGCCCCAGCAATCCCCACATTTTACATGTGTTATTGCATGCTTCTCAGTGTCATGTGGAAGGAAACTAATTAGTTTCTTATACTAATGATTCAATTAATATAACACTCTTTTTGAAAAGCTCAGCTCCATTTACATAGCTAGAGATATATAGGTACACTGTGTACACCAGGCTGATCTGGGGCTCAGACTAATAAAAGAGGAGTTTTATATATATTTGCTGCTTTATATAGTAGAGTTCTCTTTGAAAAAGAAGGTATTATTTCATTTTTAAATGTTGGATCTTAATTATAAAGTAGCCAAGTTGGGCTGACCACCCAGTCTAATGAATTTCCACAGGGTTGGTTTCATTTAGTCTGTTTCATGGCCAAAGTCAGACAGCGCACAAATTAACACATGCCACTCTAGTTAGATGGCGGGACTGAAGAGACTCAGCCCCGCCCCCGGCCGAGAGCCAGACGTACACTCTGCCGCCGATGTCGGGAGCGTGGTCTTTGTGTCTGAAAGACGCCATCTTCCCTACCCCACCCACAGTGCAAGAAAATCAAATTCTAGTTGGAAGAGCATGGTTCAGGATTTGCAGTAACAGGCATTTAAACCTTTGTTCGAGAAGTCTTGTACTCCTAGGGTAAATGAAATCAATTTTGATTTATCATGACAGTGTTATGTTAAGCCTTTAAGAAAAAAATTATCAAAATATAAAAAGTATAAATCAAAATATAAAATAAAATAAAATTTACATAGGGTTGGAAAGTTGAGTAACAGCCAATTATATATAAAGTATTCCAGTCATTTTAAATGAATAGTAAAAAAGAATAAACTTTAGATTACCAATGATTAAATACTTATTTTTACTTCTGAGAGCAGCAATTCACCTACAAATGTTATACATCTATTTAAGATACCTTATCTTAATACATAAAATATTTTGGCCATTTGTTAGTCAATATGCATTTTTAAGCATCCTCATGCCTAGTATACATTTGGGGGCTCTTTAGTCACCAGGGCAGAAGAAGAAAGGTATGGTCTCTTCAAGAACACAGCATCTGGCTAGAGAGTCAGCAATAGTGTTTTTTTATTATAGACAATGCCAAAATGAATGTCTTTGTGTGTGTGTGTGCATTTACATGTCAGCAGTCACCTTTGTAGGATAGATGCCTGCAAATCAAACGGTATGTGTGTTTTACACTTTAAGAAGTCTGCTAAACGGTACTCCAAGAAAGTCTGTCCCAGTCCACGGTTCCACTAAGTGCGTAAAGGTGTCCCTGTTTCCATCCCCTCCCATCTCTGGATATTTGGAGTCTTTATTTTTCACCAATGTGATAGGCAAAATAGCTCATTGTAGTTTTAATTTATTTCTTTGGTTACCAATGAGATGGAACATCTTTTCAAATGGCTATTGGCTATTTGTAGTTCTCCTTCTCTGACACTTATTTGCATTCATTTTTCATTTTTCTTTGGGTTATTGGTCTTATTCTAATGAATTTATAGACTCCCCATAAGGTGAATTTACAAAAACCACACCAAGGCTCTGTTCTAGTCTGCTCTGCCAACTTCGCATCAGTAATTGCTGGAGAGGCCTGTAGTGCCCGGCCCCTTTGTGTTTCTGCACTGTTTCCCTTCTTCTCCAATGTCACATTGCCACCTCTGGGGTCAGCAGGTTTAGAGGACAAGCACTGGAGGAGGGCATGGGAAACAAATATTATACATGCCACACGGCTAACCTATACCTTCTAGTGCAATGCCAAATAAATCTAAAAAATATGTATCCGTGTTATTTTCCATTGAAAAACTTAAGATTTAGTGGAGGTTGGGAGTGAGTCCAAGGTAAATGAAGTGGTAAGAGATCTCAGGTATGTCTGGTGATACTGAAAACGTGTACCCCTTCCACCAAACCATGCTTTCTTCAGGAAAAAAAATCTATTAACGTAGCTGCACAGATTTGCTCGTTTTCGTGGGGGGCCCTGAGGAAACGTAATGCAGAAATACTGAAATTGGGGCCGATGTTTATCAATCTCAAGCTTTGGGTGGGGACCAAAGTAGGGAGGATGAGTCAAATGATAAGAGGGATAAAGTCATTCCTGGATTGAGTTGGGGAAAAGAAGAAAAAAAAATAGAAAGATGATCTCAAAAGCACTGAAGACTCTGTGCCTGCATCAGTGCACAGCAGCACGTGAAGAGAGGAAAAGGGGCCGCCCAAGTCCTGCTTACATCTGACCCCCACGCTTGTGAGCCATTGAATAAAGAACGTCGAAAGAGCAGCAGCAACCTCAGGGAGAACAGTTGAGATGAATGGTGCCTCAGCATCGGATGCCATTCAGACAATGGGAGTTTAAAAAGCAGAGCCGCACCTTGCAGCGTGCTCTCCCCATAGCAAGTGTATGCAAGTATCGCAGACCTGCCTTCGTGGGAAGAGGATTAGTTATGCCTTGGCCTATTTGTCCAAAAGCCAAGATGTGAGTAGTAAGATTAGAAGAAGTGTCTTCTTGGAGTATAAGAGACAATTATGATAGCTTAGGTCACTAGCTTTTAGTAATTCCATCTGGTACTTTACAAATTAGCTATTTATTCTGCTGTTCTTATGAATGTGTTAGTCTGCAGACATATCATTGTCATGAATTAGTCACCTACTGTTTCTCTGAAAGTGATTTAATGAGAGCACATGAGCATTACAATATGAGATAGCAAAATAGGTCCTTGCTTGATCCTCTAAATGGAATTTGGCATAAAATGATTTACTTGCTGAGGGGTTTTTGGCACACGCACCATCTTCTGTTTTCTGTGATTAGAGTGTGGTCGTTGCCCTGGATGCTAGCAATGCCATGGAGTAGCAGGAACTTCTTCGGTTTCCCCAGGAACTCCAGGAGAAATCCCAGTCTACTGATGAGTGATAGATTTGCAAATTGCACATATCCATTTTGCTTGTTTGTATTTACATTTGCTACCACAGGTGTCATCACGACTGCTGATTCAGGTCAATAGTAGTGATTGCAACTTTGAGAATTAACTTAAACATCTCATTTTAAAGTGGTTTTGTGGCAGAAGAACTCACCCACCAGTTATTCAAAAAAAAAGGGGAAAAAAGTTAGAAAACATAAGCTTTTTCTCTTCTGATGATTTACCTATTGAGAGGTGCCCGTGTTTGGATCTTAACACCAGTAAACACTTCATGGTGCGTTGTCTCTGTGAAGATGTGTTTTGTGCACATTGGGAGCTCCCGATTCAGTGGCTTCACATGAACAAGTAAGGAAGATGCAATGTCTTGTCAAACGAAGTTTCGAAGTAGACTGTTCCAGGGATGGTTATTAAGAGGTTCGGACACGACATCTAGGTTTGGCTTTGTTGTCCTTTTGTTCAGACTGACTCCTCTCGTTGTCACGACAGGATGGCCCTAGCCAGGTACCAAGTCCAAAGGCAGAAAGCAAACCCCTTCTACCTTGTGCTTCTTTTTTTATGAAAACCTTCAGAAATCATCTCAGCTGACTGCCTTTTACATCTTTGGCTATGTTTGGTCTTAGAACATAAATGAATTACTGGCCAGCAAATGGGATTAGACTGTTCAGGATATACCCCTGGGCTGGGTATGGGGTCACCTTCTCTTGAGTACTTTAGCTGCTTCCAAACATAGATTTCTGCAAAAGTAATTAGGTATCTGCCGGTTAGAAAGAAGGGAGGGTGGATGGATATTGAGTAGATGACCAACAGCGGTAAAGGAGCTGTGATGTTAATCAGATCATAACAGTGTTAAAACTGAAGGTTCAACAAAGGTAGTGAGAACAATAGAAGCTGCATCCCAAAGTGGGGCAGGAGTTCTAAATTCCAGTTTTCAAAACTGTTGGCCGAGAATCAGTTTCATAACTTTGAAGCCATTCACACAAGTGCCTTTAACTCAGATGGAGACTATAAAAGAGTTCAGAGGAAAAAGGAAGAGTAATTTACAAACAGGTGTTTTGTTTTTCTTTTCGTTTTTAAGAAAGAGAAGTGGGTACTGCTGTGAGTCCTGCCTTCCCTTCCCTCAGAGGCGGCCGCGCTAATCTCACTGACATCAAGCTAGGAGAAAGAGGCTTCAGTGGTGGGATATTTCCCCCATGAACCAGATGTACATCACACTAGAGAGAGAGCTGGCCTGGAATCATTGTATGTCCTTCCCAAGGGGACCATCTGGAAAAGGCACTTGGACTCCAACAGCAAGAATTTGCCGGGATTTGGCCACTAGGAAACCAGGGGCTTGCTGGGGACTGATTAACCAGCAGCACTTTGAAAACAAAGCTCTGAGTCATAGGATTTGCAGCCAGGGATCCCAGCAGGGATGCAGCTGATGAACCTACAAAAGTGCCCAAGAGACAAAGAGGAAGCTTTCAACATCTGCCAGGAATGCAAGATGCCATCTTATGACAATGCCAATTCAAGGGGAAAATATCCCTGTGTTTTTCAGTCTCTCTCCATGCTTTCCACTCCAGAGCAGTCAGTGCCAATAGGTGGCAAGTCAGGGTAGCGGAGAAGGGGGAACACAAACCCTCCCGCCTGCCCCAACCGCTCACCTATTGTGGGCCAGATGGGAGCAGGGAGGAGATGTGAGTTAAATCAAGTTTGGAATTTTGGGTTACAGTTTGGGTTGGACATTCTAATTTCTGAATAGAATTTGAGCTGATGGTTTAAAGTGAACATAAACTTCTCTATTACTTAAAAGTGCCCTGAAAAGTCACAGAGACTTTCTCCATAAATAAAACTTAACAGGGTAGTGAGAAACCAAGATATAATGCATTTTAAATATGTACCACATGCCCTTATTTTCAATAGCTTTGTTACAATATTAATAACTTTTCACGATTTTTAAAAAATATTTGGAAAACCTCACATCACCTTCACGTCTCTCTTTGCATGTTTCTCCTTTCCTTCACTAAAATTTCAGAGGAAAATTATTTACACCTTCCAACAAATGTTCTGATCTTTAAAACACCTGTGCTCCACTAGCAGCCTCTCAAAGATCTGCAGTAAGTCATGGAAACTAAGGGAATTGGGAAAGTGAGTATTAACAGCAGTGCCTTTCTGTCCCACTTCAGTGTTTCACTTTCCCTCGTCTTTCTTCACCCCTTCCTCCCTTCAGACACCTTTGAGCTAAGAGTTCAGGACTATCTTCTGCTCATTATAATCACCATCTATTGCATAAGCAGAGGCCACTGGGGATTCGGGGCTGCACCGGTTGCTTGACCCTTCTCCTTCCAGAGCAAAAATACTCAACCCCCAAGAGAACGCACAGCGGCAGCCCCACCTCCAATGGCCTGTGGCTCTCATCAGTGAAAAATTACTGGAGTGGGAGAGAAAGGTGAGAAGTTACTTTATTTGGTGGGAAAAATTGAAGTTCTTTTATATCTTCATCCATTTTACAAACGTTGGGACTAAGAACAACAAAGGAAATCATGTTATATTCCACACTGAAGTCTTTCCCACTTATAAGGTGATTTCTGTAGAGAAGAGTATAGGATAAATAGCTAGGCAATTGAATTTCATATGAACACATTTTTCTGTCTCATTCAGTTGGGGACTTGTGTGGTTTATGTTTTGCCCATTTGTATCTATTAAGTGATCTGTATGGTCTATAGTGATGTTTTTAGGGATGGAATATGCCAATTATAGAGAGAGGCAGGCTAGTTGGTAGTTTCGAAGGCTCAGCATTATGGATTCACCTCCACATCAGAACATTATAAACAGCAGAACGGAGGGTATAAAAAACTAGGAGAGGTTATTTGTCTATCGTGTTCACTAGGATTTAATAACCAGCCTTGAGTTCATTTTGCACTCACATGCAGGGAATGTTCTACTTAATTATATCACAATGAATTTAAAACTATTATTCTAAAATATTGAGTTCTGGTTTTAATACACTTTAAAACTTTTAAAATTTTAAATGATCATTTTAAAACATCACAGGCATGTCCTTTTTTCTTTCTAAAATAAGAATCATGACAGTCAAGGACTAAATCCTCTTACTCCATAAAGCTCATAAAAATTATAGTATTCCCTCCACCTTTTATCAGTCTCTCTCTTTTTCTCTGGGTTTTTTTTTTTTTGCCTCCTTATCTAAAATGTTAACATTCAGTGAAGAAAGTGATGAAAGCAGTTTTGGAAAAATAATAGGCTAACATTTGACTATTAAGTGTAACAGACATCAGTCAGAGAGAGAGTGCTGTCTCCAGAACCTCTGGATGTGGAGGGAGATGTAGCTCCATTAACTGCTTGTCCCTGTGTGTGTGTGTGTGTGTGTGTGTGTGTGTGTGTTTAATTTGGGCCTCTTGATTGAGTGACCATTAGCTCAATGTCATGCTAATTGACCGTGGCTAGTCAATATTACAATGTATCATTAATTTTAAATTGCTTTATTTTTAAAGGAAAGGAAAAGACTGACTTATCAATAGAAAAAAAATTCTTATATGGTGGCTTGTCTAGCCATGATTTTGATTACAAGAGAAAGAAACAAACTCAGACGAGCTTCTGTAAAAAAGAGGGAATATAGTGACCGTAAAGATACGCAATTCACAGAAACAGTATAACGGGGCCTTGTCAGTTTTGTAAAACTTGAGAACTGAGGCAACTGCTGCTTTTGTGGCCATGTAATCATCCATTTCCGTTTGTCTCTGTCTGTACCCTTTGTCTCTCTGTAATTGCTGTATTTTCCTTAGATATCAGTTTGCACTTGGCCCCAAATGGCAACTTCAGTCCCTAAATCTATATGATTTTTTGGTTTAAGCCCACCTGGAATTGATTAGAGTCTGTTTTTTCTTGTGACCATCCACATTCCAAATGTAGAATAGTAATTTTTGCTACACAGTGAATGAATCAGGTGGCAGTGGGTCAAGTTTTTACACCTACTGCAATCAGGTTTTACAGAGTTAGAGTGTAGGGAAGACAAGCTCTTTAGAAGGAACTGTAGGCAGATGTAAATAACTATGTTTGGTACAGTAATTTATTCATTTATGATAATCATTGACTCAACAAATATTTCAGTGAGTACTTACTATGCACCAGGCACTATTGTAGGTACTGGAGATGCAGGGACACACAGACTGAAAAGTCCCAGTGTCCCTATAGAGTTCACATTCTAAGAACGGTCTTTAACCATCAAAGGTAACGGATAAAAAAGGAGTAGCAATGTCTCCGTAAAGTACAAAATGTTGAAATACGTGTGTATGCAATGCTTATATTACATACGTATAAGTTGCAAACATCATAGTCATATTTGCTTTCATGTAATTCTGTAACCATCAGTCATGTGTGACTGTGCATAGGTGTGTACTGGACGCAGTAGTTGAGGTCTTTGGATTGCACATGGCATCTGATTTGTAGACCTTGATGCAGCTTCTAACTTCCTATTAAAATGACTTTGAAAATACACCCCTCCCTCCAATTATAGTTTAAGAACCAGTAAAACCCAGGTCTTAGGGTGATTCATTACCATACAAAATTACAGAGCCAATAATTAGATTGAAATTATAAATGGTAAGCCATCCATCCTATCCAATTCTGAAAGTAGGTAAATGTAATTTCTTAAATTTACCTGGACCAGAAAATATATACACTACTACTATTGTAGATATGTGTAACCTTAAGTTTAAAAAAAATATATATATATATATCTATATATATATGCCAGCAGACACAAAGATGGATCAAAGTTGAGATATAAAATCTATATGTTTGCAAATACATATTTGAGTTGGAGTAAAATAAGTACATAATATTACCAAAATATATGGTAAGATGATTCATTCTGCAAGCAGAGATAACTTTAATGTCACGTAGTTTCCACTCTACGTGAGTGTGGCGTGCAGCCCCAGCTCCAGTGCTTGTGTGGACGTGTTAAAAGAATAAATCAGTTATTCATCTCAGTTTTTAAGACTCAGTATTGATTCATCTAATAATAATAGTGGAATGTTTGAACTATTGAATATATAGCTTGAATTGACTGTTCAGCTTAGAGGTTTGAGATTACATTTTTCAAAATCTATCCGAGATTCTATCTGATACATACTAGAAACATGGGTTTTTATATTCCAATATGTAGATATTAACTATGAATGACTATTCTTCCTTAATAAGTAGTAAATATATTTGTCTTCATTGGTATGTTAATTATGTACGTATACATAGAAAATTGGCATTGATAAAATTAACCGGTTCAGAAATGTGTAAGGTAAAAGATAAAAGTCCTTTTTCAGTGAAGCTCACTTTTACTTTCTTATATCAGAGGTAACTAATTTGTCAACAGTTGGTATATATCCTTCTGGTTCTTTCCTCTATATTGGCATAAATGTAGATTTATATACACATGAATATTTAAATTGATTAATTCACATTGAAGATATTATTCTGCAAACCTAAGGGCTTTTTTTTTTCACCTACCAACATTTCAAATATTTTTCAAGTTATTCTTAGGAATCTATAATATTCCATAAATATGGGTATATTTGCAGCTGGGCCTTATTTTATTACGTAAGAAATATTTGGACTCCTGTGAGTCTAGGAGTTTCCACGTGTTACTGAGATAAATATGATACAAAACCTTTAGAAAAGTTTAAGGTAAAAATGAAATATAGTTCCACTTCAGAAGGGACTTTCAACATTACCTCATTAGTTTTTTTCTTTTATTTGTTCCATTTTAATTTAAGTGAATTGCTTACCAAGTGAAAAATTTGTATTTTATTACATTTTCTAATGAGTGGATTTAAAGAATACGTGAACATTTAAAGAACTCTCTTCACATTACAAACTATTTTTTTATAATTTACCCCAACAAGCTAAAATTATAATAACCTATGAATTTGCTATTATTTCTATGTTACAGATAAGGAATTAAGTCTCATAGAGGTTCACTGAGTTGTTGAAAATTATACAAAAAGTGAAAGGCAGAACCTGAAATTAATGACTCACATTTTGAGACCCCAAGACAAAACGCAAATTCAACTTTTTCTTCTTCAAACTTGCTGTGGGTTTTTTTCCACTTTTATTTTTGAATAAATATTAAATACCTATTTGTATTCTAGCATTAGATATTCTAGCATTTCTACTTCTGTAAATATTAAAAGTGGAATTTAGCAAGCATTCTAAATAATACCAATTATGGAATGTATTGTGTTTCATGATATGAAATGTTTTCTTGTAAATTCATTTATTTATTACTTAAAATATGATTTAAGCTGAGGCCACATAAACCAAAATGACTTGTTATATTAGATAAACTAAGAAAATTTCCAACAAAGCATCTGTTGGCTTTAGGTGATCAAAATAAGTATTTAATAAATATCTTCTTCACTTTTCAATTGTGGTTGTGTCCTTGACCTTAAGGATATATAGAAACTGAATGTGCTAGCAACTTGCTACAACATGACACAGCTTCCTGACTCTCAGCATTTGAAACCATGGCTTCATGAAGAGCTCCTCTTATTTCAGTTATAAATGTGCTGAACAGCATGCCTTCAGGTTTTGCTAGAACTTGCCAGAAGTGGAAAGTCATCACTATCAACATGGTCATTAGTTAATATTTACTGAGTGCCAACATTGTTTTTGGTGTTATAAATACACTGAAGAAGACTCTGTTCCTTCCATAGGGATGGGTTTTCTGTAAGGATGGGTAAGGAGATTTGAACTTGAATGTTCTTTTCCTGCTGGGAGGTAGGAGTGGGGAATGTGTGGTTATTTCAGGTCTTATTCTACATATCGGAATGCCACTCTCAGCTGTTTATTAATTGATGATATATGTAATACAAAAAAGCAAAAAATGCATGTATTTACCCATAATGCACATGCACATGCAAAAAGTACATATATTTTAAATATTGCTTTGTTGGCTTTAGGTGGAAAAGTCATATCCCCCAAGATATCCAAGTGCCTGTAGCTACTATTTCCTAAGATACAACATATTTGTACAACTAATAAAGAAAATGTGTCTTAAAAATATGTAGAGTTATCTGTATATGTAAGCGTATTTATACAAAACCAATATGTAGCGCACGGGGACCAAATGTTTTCATTTGAAAAGGAAGAGACAAATGTTCTTTATCCAGCCTCTTGAAAGAATGGGACACTTTACTAAAATATCTGAACTGACAGTTACTTAAAAATTATTTTAAAATAATCATTTAGGTCTTTTTCATGTATAAATCTAGAGGAGTTTTAATGTTATTTCATGTAAGTTATTTGAGAGGCAATCACTGACATTACCTATTGGTTATAGCAAAATGCGGCAGTGACAGAAAGATGTACCTTAACTTAACCCAGCGGTTCTAATGTTTGGTCCTTGGACCAGCAACATCGGCACTACGTGGGGATTTGTGACAAATGCAAAACCTTGGGTCTCTTCCAGGACCTACTGAATAAGAAACTTTAGGAATGACTCTGAATGACCCATGTTCTAACAAGCCCTCCACATGACTTGGCTGCATGGTGAAGTTTGAGAGCCACTGATTTCAATAATCAGATACTTCTTAGGGCAGCGTTTCTTTGTTAGCCTCTTTGTTCTCATATTGAGTTAGTTTGGGCTCTCCTTGTTATTGTTTCCTTCTTTCTACTTTCCATGTGTCTTTCTTAGGTGTACACTTAAATTTAAATCTTTATTTCTTTCTAAAATAAGGATCTAAGTCTTTAAATTTTCTTTTAGAACTTATTCAAATTCAAAAAAGCAATATATGAATTATTGATTTTGCTGTATTCCTACAGGTTTCCAAATATGATGTTTGTGTTACTCATTTATAAATATTTTTAATTTCCACTATATCTTCTTTGACCCATTTTCAGAAGTTTTTCTTTAATTTCTTAATATAGGACTTTTATCTTTTTGTTATTTCATTGTCTTGTATTTAACAAATGTGGTTTGTATAATATTTCTGTAAAATGTGAAGACTTGCTTTATGTTATTTTTTTTTAATTTATTTATTTTTAGAGAGAGGGGATAGGAGGGGGAGAGAGAAGGAGAGAAACATCAATGTGTGATTGCTTCTCGAGTGCCCCCTACTGGGGACTTGGACCACAACCCAAGCATGTTCCCTGACTAGGAATTAAACCAGTGACCCATTAATCCACAGGCCCATGCTCAATCTACTGAGCTATACTAGCCAGGGCTTTTATGTTACTTTTTGTAAGAACTCCACTTGACCTTGAAAAGAATGTAAATTTTCTAATCACTGGATCAATTTTAGATATGTCCAATAAGTTAGGCTTGTTTGTTGTGTTGTTCTTATTTAGCTAAGGTTGTTATTGGGGTGTTGTTGTTGTTGTTTACTTGATTTGACTTGTCTTGTTTCTTGTTTGAGAAAGTTATGGTGACCTTCCACAGACGCATCTTATGATAGTAATTTGAGATCTTCTTCTTCCTGCAGTTCTGGCAATATTTGCTATTTATTAGTAGTAGTAGTATTGTTATTTTGAGGCATATAAGTTTTGAAATTGTAGTAATTTGTTTCTGCAATGAACCTTTTAATCATCATATTGTGATATATCCTTAATAATGCTGTGGTGAGAGAATTTCTTTTGTCTGAAATGAATATGAACTACTCCAGCTATCTTTTGCTTATTGGGCTCTTTTTCCATATGTAAAAGTAAGTTAAAACTTACTTAAAAATTAAGAAAAAATAGAAGTGAAACTCTGGGTCTCAATGAGTTAAGTAATTACATCCTTTGTATCAAATAAGTGATAAGAGTTTAGGAAACGCCCAAGTTCAGAGACCAGGGTGTGTCTTCATTGTGCCATTACACTTGCGTCAGCAAAAGCTATAACTTAATCCTTTGTGTTTTACCCATTGTAAAGGAAGCCATATAAATTGAAGGGGTTTGAGAATTAAGTCTTGAAACTGATGATACAAAGATAAGAATTTGCTTAGAAGGTGTTAACTTCTTATTCTTACTGTTATGTTTTTGTAAGCATTTTCATAAGAACCGGACTGCCTTTTTCAAACCAAACCTTGAAATAAATCAGGTAAAAGCAGAGGGGCTCTGAAACCTCACGAAGTACCTGGCCCTTCCTCGGCTCTGCAGTTGTCCTGAGACAATTTTTCAAAAACAGAGAGCTCCAGGAACTTAGTTTGAAAAGCATTCCCCATACGAACACAACAGGCTAGCCACACAGAGAAAGACTTTGATTATTGGAAAAGGGCATGGGAACACTGACTAGTAAGGTAATAATTCTCTAATTCTGAGTTGCCTGAATAGAAATAATCTTTCATTCAAATGTTGATTCAGATATTACAGTTTTATCCAAGTTTGTAGTTTTCATATTATCAATAAAGTGATATTTTGTTCATTTTAATTTTTTAAGATTTTATTTATTTATTTTTAGAGAAAGGGGAAAGGAGGGAGAAAGAGAGGGAGAGAAATATTAATGTGTGGTTGCCTTTCATGTGCCCCCAACTGACGACCTTACCTGCAAGCAAGGCATGTGCCCTGACTGGGAATCGAACCAGCAACCCTTTGGTTCACAGGTGGGTGCTCAATCCACTAAACCACACCAGCCAGGGCTGTTTTTTTTTTTTTTTTTTATATCAGTCTCATATGAGGATGGTTAATTTGAGTCCATTCCTGAAACACCAATTACTCTCGTGCTTGCTGTGTGATTACAATTTTTTTTTTTTAGATTTTATTTATTTGTTTTAGAGAGGGGAAGGGAGGAAGAAAGAGAGGGAAAGAAACATCAATGTGTGGTTGCCTCTTGCACACCCCCAGCTGGGGGGTGCTGGCTCACAACTCAGGCATGTGCGTGAGACTGGGAATCGAACCAGCGACCCTTCGGTTCACGAGCTGGCACTCAATCCACTGAGCCACACCAGCTCAGGGTGGGATTAAAATTTTAAAAAGAGACAAAGGCCAGCCCCTGTGCTACTGGAGCTGAGGCTACACCATTGACGCTGGGATTTCGTACCAGCGAAATCCTATGGGGGACCGTACCCTAACGCATGAATTAATCTTACCCAGAGACATGCTTGGGGATGAGAATCCGGCTGCCACGGGTCTTTCCCTCCACCTCCATCTTGGGAAAAAGACCTCGTGGGTTGCTTAGCCGGGGTTTTTATTAGAGGCTTTAGGACATATTTACATTGGATTGATTATTCATGGGATTAAGCAGAGCAGGGATAGGTTTACTCATTAGCAGAGCATTAGGATGTAAATTCAGGTCCGGTGGCAGACAGGACCAGGGTATACATTAAGCAGGAAACAGGTAAATTGAGGGTAAGCTAGCTAGTGCTGTTAACTTTTAGGACCATAGAACATTGAGGCAGTGATTTATTAATTTAAGCTTCCGGACTTCGGAAGGAAGAGGCTCAGCAAGTCAGAGAATTTCTTAAGATACATCTTTGCCAAATTCCCATTAGAGAATTCCTATTCCACAGATATGATCCACACTTGTCCACACGGGAATCATGTGGAGCTGCGCTCAAAACACATAAGTTCCGGAACATGCGTGTTTACACGCATGTGGAAAGAATCCCCACACACCATGGCTATAGCAACCTTGCCAAGTTGGCGACAGCCTATGGTGCCTTGCTAATAATTAGCACTCCTTTACTGATTGAAATGATGGGGCTGGGATCAGCCCTAAATGATCTTTTCTACTTGTTCCTAATATTTCTTAGAAGCTCCCTGAAATGATGATTACCTTTTCCATAAAAAAACAGGTTTGTATTACCCTACTCCATCAATATTTTTATCTTTAAAAACTTGTTTTTAAATTACAAAACTATTAATTCTGCCCAGATGTTGTTTAAAACCACACGTTTGTAAAATATTAAGTTTGGTGAAACATCAGTTTGTAAAATAGCGGTCAAAACTCTGAAGACCCTGCTTCTAATATACATGCAATGAAAACACCATAGCTAAGCTATTTCCATTTTCTAATCAAGTCCATTCTTTTATATGTGTTGCCTTGAGTTTTCAAAATACTCAATTCAGGGTTGTTTATGAATGTGTAGTCTTGGTCCCCTGAACTGTGAAATAAATTACATTTTTCTTTGTTATCCCAAAGGCAGACATTTGGCCTCTCTACCATTGATCATGGTTTCTCAGTTGTGTGTCCTTTCATTCTAATCTGTTACACCTTACTCTACATAGTTGCATACATCAAAACAGAAATAAAAGCCAAGAAATGTTCGCTTTAAAAAAATATTCAGTTGAAATTTCCTCTTGGTTTAAATACATTTTAATTTTACATCTCCTTTAGTAATCTAATGACTAAATCATTTGCATTTTTTATTTATAAAGTGCTTCACTTGTATTACTGCCTGCAAATAGAGACAAGTATGGGATGTCGAACTGTGTAGCAACTGAGATAAATTAGGAGACATCCTTGGTGTCCTCTCACCCACAGGTATCACGTTGGCATGTGAACAGAGAAGAACAAAATGGACTAAAAATATTAAAAATTTCAAATAATTGATAGCTATTATGAGAGAAACTACATTGCTACATAATTTCTTAAATCTTTGTATTTGGTACTTTCCCGGAGCCCTACTCTTTCACATAGTGTGAGAACTAAGTATCGGTTCTGTAATGGGTTGATGTCCTTCATCACATCATCGTCATCATCAGAGAACACTAACCTGTGAAATGATCTGCATTCTTTCTAGATCTGCTGCTAACGTGATGCACGATGATGAACAAATAATACCTTTTTGGAGATTCATTTCCAAAATTGTCACAATAAGTGTCATACTCTCCTCAGTATGATTCTGTGAGGCTAAAATAAAATACCTGCAAAGATAACTTTTCAGAAAGCACAACACTAATGCAAGGTGGTATTTTTATCGTGGAGGGACTATAATATGGTGGTAATGCATGCAGGCTCTGGAGCCAGGCTTTCTTTGTTCAAATCATGAATCTTATTAGATGTTTGACCTTGGACAAGCTACTTTATCTCTGTACGCCTCAAATTCCTCAACTGCAAAACAGGCCTAATAACAGTTCTTACCTCATAGTGTTGTTATGAGGATTAAATAAGATTATAATGTAAAGCACTTAGTTTAGGACCCAAGATATTTTAAGTGTTCCTTGCCCTTAAATAATAATGTTTATATACATAATACAATATCAAATTTTGAACCACTCTACGATGCTTGATTCAGAGCACTCAAAGCTTATTAAACAAAATTCAGACTGAAATTTTCTGAATCAGATCACAAATGCCCTTATGGAAGAGATTTATTCCTTTTGGAAAGAGGAGGTCGCAAGGACACTGCCGGGGCTACTGGAAATCCCAACAAATATTTGCAAGTTCCTTTTAAGCTGTGGTAGCATCTTTCTGAACCTATAAGTTCCAACTGCTTTTAAAGGAATCACTTGATTCTTCCTTCTCCCAGAAATACTTCCATCAGAATAGTATCATCATTTGATTAAATGAAAACTCCCCAAATCATGGCAGTTTTCAAGACTAAATTCATGTATACCTTGTTTTGAATTTATGGGAAATTCATCCCCATCTTAGCCCTACCTCTGGGTAATATTTTCTCCATGACAGGGCCTCACTGGGGAAATTCTAACCGAAGATAACAGAATGGTGTATTAAATGTTGCCAGTATTCCATTTAATATTAAGCAGTTGCATGGCAGGCTATTTAAATACCTAAGTTAAAAGTGATACATTAATATTGAGTACACTGCTACTGTATAAAGTCCATTCTCCTAATGATTTCCAACAAGCACCATTTAAGTGCCAACCTACTATTACAAGAGTTTACTATTTTATTCTTGCTCCAAAATGGCATCAACAATGATGGGGTGCTTTCAGGGGATTGTTGAACAGAATTTTTGCAACAAAAGAGCAAGCTTGGGGAACAGCAAAATATCAACAGTAGTAACTGCAATATTTGTGTCAGCACTCCTCACAGGCACACGCCCCTCATCAAACAAGCAGCTTTAAAGCATGCGCAATTGCAACCGAAGTGTAACTGACTTCCGCACAACTGGCGGATTTCCTGTCCCGAAATTACCGTGTGGTCATCTGTAGCTGAATGGTTACAAATCACCAAGTTAGTAAGATATCCCCAACCCAATATAGCTGTTTAAAAAAATTAAAAGGAAAAGGAGTCAAAGTGACCAAACCTTGTCATCTGCCAATTCTCTGTGACTTCTTTTATTCCTTTTCTTTTCATTGGGAGAGAAAGGAAAAACAAAAACAAACTAAAACCCTCTCTCCATAATATCTGTGTGTTCAAAGTGTCGCGTCTCCGTGAGCTTATTTACAGCTTTTGCTTTGCTTTGCTTTGCTTGTCTTGCCTGGTAATTTCTTACTGGAGGAAATCAGCGCGTTCAGGACGAGCTGTTCCTTTAACCCCTTTGGCTCGCTCCTCCTTGGAGGCGAGCGAGGCATGCTGCAGTGTCTGGGAACCCACCTAGAGGGCCCCCTTGACGCCAGCACATCCCCTGTCAGGCAGCAGTCTCTGCAGCCGGTAGGGCTGCTGCAGAGTTAATGTACAGTACCACGGAGCCTGCAAGTGTCCTGAGCTGCTCAGAGCGGCACAGCCCAGGGCAGACGAGGCGGCCGCGAGGACTCCAAAGGTTCTGCTGGAAATTCGGCGCTGGGGGACCCCAGCAGGAGCCTGTTGCCATTGTGTTTTAAAAGCATGCAAGGTCTGTATGGCTTGGGCATGAGAATCTTTCAGAAGATGTCAGAGCACCAGAGTAAATGACACCTATTGGGGAATTGAATAGGGGACAAAAAAGAGCGAGACAAGAGAGAGAAGAAAGACAGCGGGAAAGAAATTCTTAGACAACGTCTGACTCGCAGCTGTGAAATTCATTTTCTTAACAAGGCAAAATATGAAAAGCCCGCACATGGTTTTGATAACAACAAATTAAAGGGGTTTCTGCAGAGAAAGGATCAATAGCTTAGTCATTTTACTTAAAGAGAGCAGACAGCCTTACTATGGGGTTAGGCAGCCGAAATGAATTTTCTTCATGACAGCACCTTCTGAAGTCATAATGGTAACTGATGGTGTTCCTGCCCTGCAAAGCAGAAATTGCTCATTGCCTTCCTACTTTTGCTGTTGAAAACCAGCAATTCTGAGATTTGGGGAAGAAGTTGGCTTTGATTATACATGGTTTCTAGCCCCTCTGCCCAGGTCTTTGTCCGACACGTCTCAGAAGGCAGCACTGCGTTAAAGTGACCACACATGAATATGTGCCTAAGAAAGAAGAAAAAGCAATATTCATTTCTAAAGGACAGCATGGCAAAGCAACCTGAAGTTTTCCACTTCCCTTCTAATACGTCTTTAACAAGGATAACAAGAAACTGTCTTTTGACTCCCTTTTTTCCACATTCCAGAGTCCTTCTTGCAAGGATGCATTAATTTATACTCTAGGCAGTTGGATTTTTACCAGGACAATATTTGCCACCATTTAGGATAAACGAATGAACTGGTTATTTTAGTGTTTTGACTAATTAGTGGAACCTAAATGGATGGACTCATACCTGCAGTGCTCTGTGATGTTTCTTCCTTCAAATCCTGGAAGGGCTTTTGTTGTTGCTATTTGTTTTGGGGGGGGATTTTTTTGGAATTCAATACTTGTTGCAATAATTGCCCAAAATAGCTGCTCAAACAGGAGAGTTGGAATTCATCCGTGGAAATCACTACTTGTAACATAAGAGACCAGGAAAATATCGATGAGAGAAGATCTGCAAATATGATGCACGTGAATAATTTCCCCTTTAGAAGGCATTCCTGGATATGGTGAGTAATCAATATCCCCTTCACTTTGTGCAACTCAGAATTATAAAATTCCATGACAAGCACCAGAGGCAGGTTTGTCTTGAACAAGAATATTGGTATCAAGTGAGGATGAACAGTAAAACATGTTTAAGACCAAATATTGCCTGAGAAGTAATGGTTATGCAATAACAAATTAATTGTTAATATAAAAGCATCCCCAAATAAAAGTCAACTATGAAGACATTTGCAATTGCTGACATTTCATAGAGGAGAAAAAAACCCACAACAACTTTGAGAATGACAACTATTTAACTAACAAATAAAAGAAAAAGGGAGGTTTGGGATTTGTTTTTGCTCTCTTGTTTTCTTTTATTTGAAAATTCCCTGGGGAAGGACACCTATATTTCTGATATCTAACATCAATTTGCCTGGCCTTAGGTCTTTCTGTATTTCTGAAAGAAGGTTAAGGGAAAACTTAGAAGGTTGACTCAATTTTAAAATAATACTAAAATGTGTTGGTGCCTCACATTTAAGGAATATTTTCACTGTTCAAGAAATATTTCTACCAGGAAGAACTAATTAAGTAGAATTCTAACACATGAATCAGGAAGTGTGCAGACTCTCACAGAACTTGCATACTGCGTTGATTTTGCTCATGTATTAAGGTCGCATATGATGTATTAAGGTCCCTGGACATGTGATATCATGTACCATTTTTATTATTAGAGTTTATGACTGAATGTATACAGGAATTAATTGCTGAGGGTGTTATAAGGGCAAAGCTCACTATTTAAAATGGCTTGTTTTTTCACCAGACCTTTAGGGCAGCCTGGGTTCAAGCTCTCCTAGCAGAAACTTTGTGAGTGCATGATAAAGGCACAGGTGAAGGTGTATGGCTGCTAACATGGCTTGTTTGGGATGCTGCAATGTGTCTACTTTTAAAAGTGCATTTCCCAAGTGCATTTTTGTCTGGCCTCAGGATAAGTAACAGATATTAAAATACAGGTTTCTGAGGTTTTTTTCCAGTTGCTTTTATGACAGTTGTCTCCAATGGAAGCTTTCTGCTATCTTAAGGCTCCACCAAAATCACTTGCTGGTTTGTTGGATGTTTTAGCTTGTTTGCTAAAGATCAGTGACACAGGAGGGTGGGTGACATCCTCCGTCACTCTGGGCAGGTGCTCATATTCTGTCAACACCAGATCCATCCAGGATCGAAGCTGTGGCGTATCTTCTTTCTCTGCTGTCCAGAGCCACCATCCCCACTCTCCAGTGTGCTTGGGAGGGAGTCTGGGTGACATGCCTGCAAGCCTCAGTGGCCCACTTCCAAGTGCATCACCAGAGTCCCCAACTCAGTGGGAGGTTTGGTGCTAGTGCCTTGCTGATCCTGACGGTGAGGGTCAGGTGTCAGCAGTAAGGTTCTGATCGTTCTTACAGATACAGCCACATAAATAATCTTTAACCCTCAGGTAGAGAGGGCCTGGAAACAGGCCCTGGCACATAGTAGGCATCTGTCACTTTTTTTTCTATTCCTTATGCCTTAACCAAGGTTAATTTTGTACCTATTAAGATTTTTGGGGGGGAAAATTTCCACTGTCATTTCTATGAAGTATATCTTGCTATAAAGCAACAGCTTTTGTTCTGCGTAAGCTCTGCTGTTTGGGTCCATTTGTTTATGTTTCAGTAGGGAGGATGCATGCACTCTGTGGATGCCTACCGTTATAACCACCTATTATTTTGTTGCATTTACCTCACCCCTACTTTTGACTGGAAAGAAACAAGTTATTCAACTCTAGAGTTTTTGAAAGAATGCAAATGTGCTTATTCATGCTTCTCTAGATTTGTAATATATATGTTTGAAAGCTGCATAGGGAAGTTGAGAGGCCTGGTGGTTTTCTTTTGTGCCTGAAGCTAGGAAACCCTTCGAGCATTTCACTGCATGACGTGCTAGTTTGTTGTTGTCGTGACCAAACTGAGCCAAGGTGGGGTGTGAGTGCTCTGTGCATCTGCTTACCTGGGCCCCTTGAAAAGATTCATTAGCGAGATGTTGAACTCGAAGAAGGTGGTGGTTTTTTCCAGGTGACCCAGTTAAGGTTGTGCTTGGTTCTCAACTTCACCCATGGTTGTTTTTCTCTTATTTATAACCTCACCTTTCAATACTGCAGTGAGAGATTCTAGGTGTTTGTTGACAGAAAACCTTCTTTTCCTTTGTCCTACTGTAAGAGTCCCTGATGGATTAGATTCCATGCTCATGAATTATCATGCTAACAAGAAAGGACTTGCCAGGTTGTTCATTCTCCTTTTCATTTCCGAAGACTCCCTTTCCTCATTCTCATATGCAGGGTTTTTTTTTTCACCCATAAAGGGGCAGATCAGAAGTTGGCAAAAGACCAATCAATGCTAGGGAAGAATAAACATTTTAAAAGAGACATGTGCTTTGGGTTCCTTCTAGCTCACCTCTACGAAGGCTCCGAACACTTTGGATAGGCAGGACACAGAGGAACGTGTTCTTTTTCTCTTCTGCTTTTTGAGGAGCAGGAAGTTGGGGAGATTGAGATACAGGGCATCTAGAGTCATCTTCCAAAGTTGATCAGAGGTAATGATTCAAACCTAAGCCTGCATACAGAGTCCCGCTTGGTCTCTCATCCTCCCGCCCTGGGGCTGGCCGTGTTGGTAATTGAGCAATAGCATTACAAATCCATTGCTTATTGGTTACAAGTTAAAGTTAATAAGTGGTCTGATTACTTGTCTTAATAGAACACTACCCCTTGAGTGCTAAAAAAACGGTGTGAAGAATGTGCTTTTCTTGTTTAAAGCTACATTAGAAATATTTGTTGGAGGATTTTATTGCGAAGGCTTCTTTCTATTACACTTTTCAACCTTTTCACTGCCAAGCCAAACAAAGATAAGGGTTTGCCTCACTAGGTAAATAAGTACTATATAGCTCTTCTTATTTTTTATTCTGGCTAGTTATGGGAATATAGTGGTAGCCTGGGAACTTGGGATCAGATCTTGCACAGATGGAAAAAGAGAAATGCAAGTCAGCTTTCTAGGAATTTAAATTTCATTTAGTAGCAATTAAGACAACTCTCTAGAAGCATGATGACATGGGATTCTATGCACGGGTCTATCAAAAATGACATAACATGGTGTGTCTAACCTATGTTTGTAACTTTTTGCCTTACTTAAAAGACATATAACAACTTTGTGAAAAATGCGATAGTTTCATGCCAGAAACACCAGGGCCATGTTGGACATGACTGAATTTTTAAGTTTACACTTATAAAATTTAAGAGAGCATTTTGTTTAAACACCTTTGCATCCTTTTTCTGATGGGCTCAAATGCCACGGAGAGCGGACAGTGGGGCCAGGAGCAGACGACGCGGCTGTTCAGTCCTGTGCTCAGGGTGCTCCTCTGGGAACCTCGGGAAGAGGTGGGAGCAGGGAAGGTCGATGGTGCTTGACTACTTTATTTCTTTGTTGCATATACTTCCATTTGTTAAAGCTCGCTCGCCTAAATGCTTCGATCAAATTCTCTTTGTGGCCGAGAGGTGACTTGGATCAAGAAGCAAAACAGGGTGATTCCATACCGTGGCTCAACATTGAGGCATCTCCTTCCTCTATCTAGGCCCCTCACAGCTTTACATTGGACTTTGCTTTCCAGGTTCCTGTGAGGATTTAATTCAGCAAGTCACAGTTTGGTTGTTTCCTCCAGAGACCAAGGGTTCAACCACTTTACTAATCCATTTTGCTTTGTTTTCTTTGATCAAAACTCTTTATGGAATAAAGCAAGATATACATCGATATATCAATAATATCGTATGCATGTATGTATTTTTTCATATATTTTTTCAATAGCAAATTCAATGAATACTTAATCAGAGAAAGGCAAGCTGGCCTGCTTCTTAGTAAAAGATAATCCTTATCTCGCCTCTTAAAGTTTCATCTTCTAAGTTTTCTGCTCTTCATATTTAGAAACCGCAGGGACTCAACCCAGAATTGCATTTTTCAGAGTTTATATTTTGGCTAATAGAATGGTTTCACGTCTCCTATGAGAATTTTTGTGGGTTGGGGAGACATTGAACGTGGTGCTTGTGTGATGCACTAAAGGACAAAATGTATTACGTCTCAAGCCAGATAAGGGAGCTCTGCTCATTGTCGTCAACGTAAAATCCTGCCATTCTCTGCTCATCTTCTAATGCGACTTCAGGTTATTGCTGAGCTTGCTTCAGTACTGTCTCTTCCTCCAAGTGACAAAACTACCCAGCAATTTTAGAATACAAATACCAAACTCTAAGCTTGACTCTGAATTTCTGTTGTGGCCACATGCAATTTACCGTAAACATGATAAAGTTTAGATAGACCTCATAATGATGGGGTCTCACCTCGTTCACACACCGATGGGGCTCAGCGTAAAGCCGGTCAGTGTTTAAGGTGGAAGTTCAGGTTTAGATAGGATGCAGTGAAGGCTTTCCTTTAGATGAAGTCTTGGTCTTATTAAACATATTTTTGTTCTCTCGGCTCTCCATTTTACTGCCTTGTATTGCCTCTAGCTGTATTCTCCTTCATTCCTTTTAGTAATATCTTATAATTTTAAGATGAAAATAAAAATTTATATTTTTGTTTTCATTTTAAACATTGATTAAGAAATGCTACACTAGAGGAGAAAAGTTGCCATCTGTAACACCAGTGTTCTGACAACTTTGGAAATTAAACATGGTTTTAAGTCCCAGCCAGCTTTCCTCTGTAGTAGAGCCGTCCCCTTTGAACTGTGAGAGGGTGCTTCTTCAATGGGCTGAGTGGGTGGCCCACGCCAGGGAGGTTTTAGACAACTCCTACAAAATGAAAAAAGGAGGAAAATGTTCTCTATCATGTGAAAATGATTAGCTATGAGTTTGGGATGTTTTTCTTCTGTTAAATTATTTACTTTCAAACCCCTTGTTCTGGCACTCCTTTGAGCTATTACTAAGTTACATTCACTAACACTGTGGTACTCAGATTCAGAGCGGAAGCAAAGGCAAGTAAGAGGAAAACATAGTTCAGAGTTCTGAGAGAAACACGAATCAAGAAGGGAACTTAACCAGTTTCCCACTTGTGACCTTCCTCCCCCCACCCCCGCCCCTCCGCTCCCTTGCTCCCTCTGTCTCTTTCAACAGTAACCACTTGACCTCTTTATTCCCTCCTTTGATCACACCCCACAGGCATTAATACTCATTAATAGCATCTAGCTGTAGTATCATCCCAACCTTTCACCATAGCTCCAAAATGTCTCTAAGACCTAAGTTAACTGCTACAACTTCTATCACTAGATGGACTATTGGATGGTATTTCTAGTTGTTAGAGAATTACCAGCCTGTAAACATACCCAAGATAAGGTACTTCAGCAGGAGATTGAAGTATATTGTGTACAATTTTAGGATATATATTTGGTTTTAAAAATGGCTAATCCAGATTCTATACAGTCAGGTTATTGGCTGGGGAAAACAAAACAAAGCAGAGCAAAACAAAATGAAACAAAACACCCTCCTGCCCAGGTTTCCCTATTTCCAGTGTTACGCTGTGCGAGAGTGGGGAGTTCTCTGAGCTCTTCACCACCTGTTGAAATGATTACAGTGGCTGTTCGCCTGCTTCACGTTGAAGAGCAGACTATTAATGAAACTCTCATAGCATATTTGTAATAATAATTTATTAGACTATTAAACAATGACACCCTAAACCTCTTGCATGATTTTTTTATTTTTCACTTTAAAGTATATTTTATTGATTATGCTATTACAGTTGTCCCATTTTTTCCCCTTTACCCTACTCTGGCCAGTGCCCCCATTCCCTCCAGCATTTGCCCCCACCTTAGTTCATGTCCATGGGTCATACAAATAAGTTCTTTGGCTTCTCCATTTCCTATACCATTCTTAACCTCCCCTTGTCTATTTTGTACCTATCATTTATGCTTCTTATTCCCTGTACCTTTTCCCTCATTCACCCCCTCCCCTTCCCTGCTGATAACCTTCCATGTGATCTCCATTTCTGTGATTCTGTTCCTGTTCTAGTTGTTTGCTTAGTTTGTTTTTATTTTTGTTTTTTTAGGTTCAATTGTTGATAGTTGTGAGTTTGTTGTCATTTACTGTTCATAGTTTTGTTCTTCTTCTTTTCCTTAGGTAAGTTCCTTTAACGCTTCCTGTAACAAATAAAATCATTACATACTTCAGGGAAGAAATCAACACTGATTGAACCCCTCCTGCCCCCCATCCTCACCACATATTTTCACATAAATTACACCATTTACTGTCAACCGAAACCTTCAGAAGTGGGTCTTATTTGGATGCATGTTTGCAGGTGAGAAAAGTGATGCTCATGGAAGGTAAATTACCTGCTCAAGGTCACATTCAAGGTGTCTAATACTTAGGAAGCTGATCCACTCAAAATCAAGTCTGGCATGCTTTGAAGCCCAGTGTTTTTTTATTCGCGATATTGTTCAGTGGCAGATGCCTTAGCACTCTGGCCATGGACCTTCTGGAAAACAGATTAGCAGTAAGGCCAGAGAAAATAAGCAGGTTTATACTGTCAGTTAGCAAGTTGGATAGGTACACAGGTTGCCTAAGGAGTGTCAAGGGGCTTTCCCTGAGAAGCCCTTTGTGATCATGTTAGCCTATGACCTATACTTTCACCTGCCAGCAGTTCTTTTTGTTTTTGTTTCTGTTTCTGTTTTTTTCCAGAATGAGAAATTTTACAAGAATTTGAAGTGAACCATGTTCCCAGGGCCACTCTGGCCTATAGTATACTTCTCTGAGCAACTGCATGAGGAAAGGTGCCCCACCTCAGGCAGATGAATTAGAAATACAGATTGTGGCGCTTGGTGCATCAGTGGGCTGAGCCTCGGCACAAAGCAGGAGGCATCCCATCCTCCGGGCGAGTGGAGCACAGATGAGTTCAGCTTCACTCGTCATCTCTGCCAGGCCCTGCTGGGCAGTGATCAAACTGTGCAGCCCTGGCCCTGGCTTGACACGGCTCTGCCTTCCACCTTGAAGGGCAGTTATGATAGTCAGATGAAATGTTTTTGAGCGTGCTTTGCCAACAATAAAAGATCTTGCTACCATCATTGCTACTTTCTTCAAAATGTTCTAATTATAGATCTTTAAAATTATTTTTTTGCGCAGGGAAAGACTATTAACTTTTTCTGAAATCAGAATTAATGCCAAGCAGCCAAAGAAGCATTTTAATCATGCAATAGCTGCTGAATATTATTATTTGTAATGAATTGGACTGATACATGTGGAACATAATGATGTGTATAAACAGATAGGATGTGCAGGTAAATAGATAACGGTACTGTCTTGAAGATACGTGAGGAGAACAACCAAGGAAATAATCATAGTTTAGTAGAGGGCATAGGAATGTAGGCATATACAAAGTATATGAGAGTCCAAAGGAATAAATAACTTCACTGGCTGGTCCAGCCACATTATAGAAGTCTGCAAATGAGGAGCTGAAGTGTATCTGATGGTTTTGAGAATTAATAGTTATTGGCAATGCTTTGGAAAATGGTTTAAGGGAGTGTTGGGGACAAGTTATATCTTAGGGATTATAAAAGCAGAGGAAAATAGTGCACGCTGCTTTCAAACTTTTAGACAAGAAGGACAGAATGAGGGGTAGAGAGGAGGAAAGAGGAGAGAAGAAGAGGAGGGAGGGAAAACCAGTCATTAGTGAAAAATGCTCGGTACTTTTAAGGGTCAGGAAACATGTCCCAAAGGAGATAGGATCTGGACAACTAGTGAAGGACATGGCTTCCCCCAAGACTGGAGAGAGGGAGGGAGAATGGGTGCAGATAATGGTGGGTAAAGGGAGAACCTGAGGGAGTTTGGGTATGACACCCTCTGTTCTCTCTGGGAACTGGAATTTAAGATCATATCTCAGAGGGAGGACCACAGAGGGGCAGGTGGAGAATCTTAGGTTAGGGGACAGTCACTGTGCGTATTGAGAAGATGCTGAAGGGGGAAGTATGTGAGTGTCAACGGAGTCGAAAGAACTCAGTGACGCTGATTAAATATATAAAGTCAATAAAGGATGTTTTATTTTGCTATTAAAATTACTTAACAAAGTGTCATGTCAGGAAAAGGGGCAGAGACGTGGCAGAAATGTTAGAATTCCTAATTACTAAATTCAAAACTGGGTTGTAATTAGAATTACTCCTATTTATTGTGTTTCAGGGATCCCCCAAGATACGGAGTTGATTTTATTGTTGTTATTGTCTGTTTGGCAGTGGTAGAGCTGTTTTATGAATATATTAATTACATTGCATTTCCGGTTTCATGACCCGATTTTGGAAATGTGCCATTTCCTAGGCTGCCTGGAAGTAACTCTGGGGCGACAAACAGATGCTCTGAGATGTGCGCTTCGAGTTTTATCTTCAAATGAATAAAAGTCACAGTTGGAAGACAAGGCAGAATGATTCATCTTTGCTCATTTTTTAATAGGAACCTTTTTGCGGTTTATTTTGGAATGTCACAAAGCCGTACATGTGTTCCCTGGTTTCACAACAGTTTCTTCAAACCCCTTCTGAAATTGACTTGAAAGGGTCACTGGTTTCTGAGAAACTTGAGGAAAATAACAGAACACAATATGATTTTAACCAGAACAGATGTAACCTGGTTTAAATAGTTATAAATGTAAATTTTCTTTTATGTTTTAATGATACCCTGGGTGGGGGGGAATAACAAATATAAGATGTAATTAATGGAAAAATTTAAATAACCTGGTAATTTTTAGGCTATAATTATAAGCCCCATATTGTACCATGAGTAAAGGAGATATTATGGATTCCTTTTTTCTCTTGTAATCATCAGCACTTTCTCCGAGGTCTACAGAACTTCCTTTCATTTTCCTGGAGGTCAGCGCTTGTGATTACTTTGTACAGGGCTTTCTTTGTAGGATTTATGCTGCACCTCCAAACCTCCAAATAAGGTACAAGGCAGTTCTAGTCACTTATAAGGAAACTTCATTCTTTCCTCCCTTTAACTTTTCATGTTTTTCTTTTTAAATATGATGATGAAGAGGTTGAACTAAATGTTCACTTTGATGCTATAAAAGTCTGTGGTACTGTATCTTATCAATTTACCCATTTTTGTCTTGTTTAAGCATAACTACCCTTTTATTAAAAGAAATGCTGACAAATAATACATTGATGAACAAACTACTCCAGGAATGAACCCTGGTATGTTTTTCTGAAGTATTTGGCCCCTGCTGTAGAAAACCCTTAGTCTCTCAGTCCTAGGTATTTGGCTTAATTCCTTCTCCACAAAACTGCACTTTATTATTTTTTTTTCAGTCCTAACCCAAGGGCATGTTTGCTAATTTTAGAGAGAGAAGGAGGGAGAGAGAGAGAGAACACTGATGTGAGTGAGGAAGAAACATTCATCAGGTGCCTTCCGCATGTGCCCCTGCTGGTGATCAAACCCACAATCTAGATATGTGCCCTGACCTGGGATCGAACCCACAAATTTTTGGTCTATGAGACAATGCTCCAACCAACTGAGCCACCCAGCAAGGGCATAAAAATGCACTTTAAATATCAATATTTTTCATAAGTAAGATGGCAACATTTTGCCTATTAATGCTAATAGTCACAGTAATTGAGAAAATACACCCCACTTACCATTTATGTGCTCCTTATGTCTTCCCAGCTCTTCTCTTGGTCAAAGGTCTCTGGCCTTTCCTTTTCATCCATTCTCCATCTAGTCTAAACAAATAACAGGATAGGAAGTTCTCAATAACAGAAACCTTGACATTGGGTTGTTTTGTATATGTGTGTTTGCTCAGTAAATTTAAAACAAATCATTGGTGTAAGGATGGAGAGGCCATCGAGGTTCTAGAGAAGAGAAAGCTCACAAGTCAATGGTGGGCAAATGGAAGGAACCAAAATTTTGAGAGTGATGAAAAAGAACTCTTATCAGTCACAAAGTAAACCCTTGGGGCTTTTGGTGTATGATTTCTAAAAGAACAAAATATTTGCAAAATCCCATTTTCCAGAGTGCAATCCATGCAAGACTTGACTTTTGAGAGAGGTTAAATATTAAGTTAGATCTAGATGTCACCATTTTAAAGACTGACCACGTCTACCAGGCCTTCACTGCACATTTTTTTGTTTCAAGGACCTTTCTGTAACCAAGCTAATCTCTGAGACTTCATAGTAACAAATCATATTCCATTTTATTCATGAGAGCAGCCAGCTTGACTACTTTGTTCTAACTTATAGCCCAGCACCAAGTACACTGTTCTACCTAATAGGTACTCTACATTGTGCAAGGAAAAGGATGAGTAACAAAATATATATGGTTAGGGAATTATTACATTAAATATTTTTCTGTATTATTTAAAAAATGTTGTCCTGCCATGTTTTGAGATAAGGCACAGAAACTTATGCTATAAAAATAATAAAGATAATAATAATTAATATCACATTTCAGAGGTTATTAATGACAAGTACAAACTAAGTTTTTTTTAGTATAGCTTATCCTTCACTTAATCCTTCCCAAAATTCATGACAAGGTTGTGTAATCTACTTCCTAAAGGTGTAGAGTAAGTTATCTAACCTCTGTGCTTCAGTTTTTCAGCTTGTAAAATCGGAGTAATAAGTAGTTCTCACTTCTTGAATTCCTGTGCAGATTAAACGGGAAAACCAGCCAAGTGCTTGAAAGAGCACCTGTCATTCAGTGAGTAACTAATCAGTGGTGGCTGTTGTTGTTGTCTGGATGAAGGGACTAGGCTGTGGAAGATCATCCAGGTTGCCTGGGGTAACCTAGTTCACTCAGTGGCAGGTTCATGCTAGCCATGGCCTCCCTATCAGCTCCAAATTGCTTAGAGGACTAAACTACTTCTATATCACATTTTTTGAACTTTTTGGCATAAACTAGAAACAATATCTTGAGTTGAGTTTGAATGATGAGATAATGCATTGCTCCTCATCTCTCTAATCTCAACAAGAATCACCTACCCTTGAAAAGCTGCTGTGTTGTCTCATTTCACATCAGTACCTACTTCATGCAGGATGAGTTTTCTTTCTGTGTTTCTTACCCAATCCCTTCACCATTAGATTCTCATTCTTAACACAGTGCCTGACACACAGTAGTGCTCTATAAGAGCTTTAGATTGAAAATTACAATCCAGATTAGTGTACCTAGAATTTAGTGCTTTCAAGGTTAATTTCTTTTTAAATTTAATCTTATTGTATTTTCCCATTATCATTTAGTTCCCTTATAACCTGCCCCCCTGAGAATTCACCACACTGTTGTCCATGTCCATGAGCTCCCCTTTTTTTTGCTCAATCCCTCCACTCCCTAGCCTTCCCGCCAAACAAGCTGTCATCCTACTTTCCATCTATGAGACTGTCCCCATTTTCCTTTTTACTCCAATTTGTTCATCAGATTCCACATATGAGTGAAATCATGTGGTATTAGTCCTTCTCTGACTGGCTTGTTTTACTTAGCATGATGTTCTCCAGGTCCATCCATACTGTCCCAAAAAGTAAAATTTTCTTCTTTTTTTTTTTTAGACTGAATAGCATTACATTGTGCATTTTTCAAAAAATAGTCTATGTGTTTGGATAAGTAAAATTTCTATAAAAATCATCATCTTGAGCATACCTAATTCCCACACATCTTGATTCCTGATACTTGGGAGAGTTTAACTGCATCTGCGGAGGCAGCCATCTTAATGACCTGTGTGTGTCAGCAACCCCCAAATGCTATTGCTCCAAATCACATCCTTGTCTAAGACACTAGTTATTTCTTCAAAACTAATAACCACTTCCTTCACTTTCATTTCCAGGAATCTTTCTTTCCTTGAAGATGTCTATGTTTTATCTTTCTGTCAAGACAAAACAGTGTAAATTAATTCTGCGACTGGTCCATTTCATTATTTACAGCATACATTCATTTCCTTGTGTATAACATTTATGTTACATTTTTATTTTTTTTTTCACAAACAAGATAAAATTCTCAGCCATAGGCCAGCCTCTGTGTATGGCACTTCTTGCCTCTTTTCATATATCTCACATCGTCAAACCAAGCTCCTTCATATCTCTTCTCAAGCCTAAAGAATGAATTGGCTATGCATTATATACAAAACAGCATAAGGACCTGCCTCGCCTGGACTCTGCCTTTCTAATTTCATGTATAAATGCTACCCGCTATTAGCATGAATGTTATTTGCCCCATTATGCCATCAAACATATTCCCTATTTGAATTAGTAGATATATCTATTCTTCAGTGTAAAGGTTAGGAACATATATTTTTAAGTCACAGAACTTTCCTTCAAGCAAAAGCTTAGGCAGTGACTTAATATATAAAATAGGCATGACAGGTATTGAAGAGCAATTTTCTATTAATGCTACACTTGAAGAAGCACTAGGGAAGTTGGGCCCTGGCTAGTCAACAGACCCCATGTGACTACCTCCAGCCCTTGCTCTAGTACCCTTGATGGGGCTCCTTGGTGTCTGAAGACCTGCCCTGCTCTGTGATGGACCTTGTATAGGAATGTACTTTTGCCTTTTGCTGTGGGTAATCCTTTAAAACTTGGTTTACTTGGTTTTCCTTGAACTCCAGGCAGAATTAACCCCTCCTTCCATTCTAGAGCTCCTTGTACTTCCCATAATGTGGTCTGTATTGCTATACAGTAATCATTTCCATGAGCGGAGAGGCAGCCGACTTAGTGTCTAAGAGCACTGACTCTGGATCCAGAGTGCCAGATTCAAATCTGGATACAAGCTTTCTAGCTGTGTGGCTCTGGGCAAGTTTTTTACCTCTGTCCTCCTCAGTTTCGTCATCTGAAAAATAGAGGTTATCATAGTTGTACCTCATAGGCTGCCGTGGGAATGGAAGATTTTAACAGATGCAAAGTGCATAGAAAGTCTCTTGGCATTGTTAGAAATCCTCTGCCATTGTTAGTTATCTCTCTAGCTATTGAGCATCAACATCATGTAGGGGTCCCTAATAGGAAGTCCCAAGACAAGGATTTGTGTGAAAATGGTTTATTTGGGAGATTATCCCAGTAAACACCAGTGAGAGAGTGGGGAAGTAAGGCAGGAAGAGAAAGAATGCCCATATAGGGTACATTACTGGTAAGATAACTGAAATAGGCAATTGGGACTCAACCCCATTGTGGGGCTCTGGGAGATGATGTAGAACTTTCTTCAGATTTGTCCTACCCAACAGATGAGGACACTGGAGGATTTATCCTCCAACTCTCATTCTTCATTGCTTGATGACTACTCCAGTGAATTAATTCTTGGCATTTCCAGCCTTGCCTGCACACAAGCAAAACTGTAGCCCATGCTTAAGACTGGGATTCCTCCAGCATATTATTGCTGAGGGGATATGGATAGAGCCCTGACAGCAGTTGTTACAGAACTGCAAGAATTCTCCAGGGCTTTCTTTTTCTTTCCTTGACGTATATACTGGGCATCCATAGATCTTCATAGAATGCGTGAATGACTTAACACATGAATGTTTTTCTATTTGACCTTCAAAGCTCTTTGTAATTGTGTCCCACCTGATCTATCTTTAGTTCACATGATTTAGTTCTCATGATTTTGAAACCAGATTCCTCTTCTTAACTATGCCAGTATTCTTACTTTTCCCAGACACATCAACCTGAGTTCGTTATAGGGGGTGCTCTGCTCTCTGCTCTGCCTATCTAAGCCCTACCCATCCTTCAAGTCACCCCCGTCTCTTTTCCAAGAAACCTTCTTTGACCTCAGCTCACTTCTCTAAAGTCTCATTGACAAAAGAAGACTAGACTATTTAATGTTTGTTTATCTGCTGTCTGCTGAGGATCCATAATTAATGCATGCTTCAAGGCTAAAAAAATATCCATGTCTTATAGACCTCTCATCTTTTTCACAAACTTGGCCACATCATACATAGTTAGCACTATCAAATACTTAGAGGCAGTGATACATGAGCTTTGGACTTAGACAACCACAACTGTACCCTTGTTCTTCCTCTTAGGAGCTGCATTACCTTAAATACTATATAACTTACTTACACCTCCTTTTTGCCTCATCTAGAAAATATGGGTAACAATCCTACCTCATTATATTGCCATAAGAATTAAATTAGAAAATGAGAAATTGTGTATAAAGTTTTTAGCACAGTTCTCCTCGGAAGTAGGGGCTTAATCAACAGGATCTGCCTGATTCATTTGATTCTAAAGAAATCATTACCTTCTTACACTTTTCTTATTACTCTTCTTTAGTTGTATTGCTATTGCTTTAAGTTTAGATATTTTCAAAATATGACATTAAATGATATCTTAAGAAAAATATTTACTGTAAGATGGACCATAAGATGCACCTAGGTTTTAGAGGAGGAAAATAGGGAAAAAAAATTTGGAAGCAAAAAATGTGATAAAATATTTAATAACATAAATGACATTCAGACTATAATTTAGCTACATTTGGACTATAAGATGCACCCCCATTTTCCTCCCAAATTTGGGGGAAAGGTGTGTCTTATAGTCTGAAAAATATGGTATATTTTAAATATTAAAATATTGAAATTTTGTATGAAAATAATTTGTCAGATGACTCTTTGAAACAGAATATGCCGTATTTTTCATATTTTATTTAAAATATCAATTATATCTGTTAGTTAACATGACAATTAAAAAGGTAAAATCCCTTTGGATATTAAAATGGAGTTTTACTCTTGTTTTATTGTGAGAGAACTTCAAGGAACTATTTTTTATATTTTTTCAATGAGAGAATACTCTAGAAAGTTAACTCAAACTTCAACATTTCACGGATCTAGACCTTTGTTTCCAATGTGGTGGAAATACTGAGATCTGAAGTTGTCATTAGGGAAGATAGTTATATCAGACAAGTCTATAAGAATTTGTGGAAAAAAATAAAAAACATTCGGCCCTCTTCTTCTCATCTCAGTGACGAGGAGTGTCAGAATGTGGGGGTGGTGAGGTGGATAGGAAGGGTAGGTGACCTGTGTATTTTGACAAAGTGTTTGAGGGGTCCCGTACACATTTCTCTTAGCAGGTGGAAGTATTATTTAAGGGAAGGAGCCCATGCTTTAGAGCTGTGTTGAACTAAGTATAAATTCAATCCCATGTTCATTGGCTGCTTTTGAGCAACTTACCTGATTTTTATGATCACTTTCTTAATTCACAAAAGAAAAATACAGTAGTACTAATCACCCAGATTTGTTCTCAGCATTCAGTGAATTAGTATATCATTTATTTGTTTATTTAAACCTTGTCCTATTCCAGGCAGCATTTAAGACAGCCTGCAAAAATGTAGAACTCTAACTTATAGAGGAGATTGGCAATGAAAGGGCAAAGGGAAATACTCTCATGCATATGTAATACAATGAAGAAAATTACATTGCCTTAACAAATAGCACCAGAATGTTCTTAGGGAAGAGAAATATGTTTGCTGGGAGAGATATTGAAGATGCTTTTGGTGTAGGAAGAGTCCCTTGAGAATTTGGCTGCTGGTAGGTATTCAGGTGATCTGAGGGTGGAATCCACTCTGTATAACAGAGGGAGAATTTGGTCTCACAGAGCCAATCAGAGTGGTGGAGATGAGGAAAAGAGATTAGAAGAGAGGAGAAGCCTAAGAAACTATGTGTGGTCAGTTGGTAAACAGACCCCACCCCAGTCCAGGAGAAAAAAATAAAAGATCTCCAATGAATAATATCTTACATTAAGTCTCAGGAAGGCTTGAAGTGATTTTGGTGGTGTTGGTAATATGCACGTCAAAACGGAGTTGTGTTGCGTTAGCAAGAGAGGTCAGTGAGCCCCCAAAATTTGTCACATATTAAGGGCCCAGTTTTGGGGACTCTTACTGGTCACAATGTTGGGAAGTTCAAACCAATGTTGTCTTAAGGGAGACAGAGCCCTCCCTCTTCTAGGTATTTAAAATCATGTAGTCTAAGGGTACACCAGATGGAAGGTGAAGTTCTTGCAAAGCTTCCCGGGAGCCAGGGGTAACTCGGGAGCTTGTGTACAAATCCCAGTGTCCATTAGACATAAACAACTCAATGGCTCAGGGGAAGCGCTCCTACTCCTGGATAGTGAGATTGGAAGGAAATCTGTCTTAAGGTTGAGCATAAAGAGGAATGAGACATATAAAAATCATTGCACCTAATATGCTTAAGATGTTTGATGCATTTTTAGTGCCACCTCTTTCCCCATAAGTTTCCGTGAAGATTGTAGTATATTTGAAAGCTCTTTAAAAATTGAAAATACTATTGTTAGTTAATAATCAAAAGGCAACCTATATGCCAGATTTCATTAAAATCTCATTAAATACTATTAAAACTATTCAGGTGTTCATAAAATGATAATCTGAATTAAAAAACCTTCCCTATTTTAAAATGCTATGTCTTTCTGAGTTACTATCTTGAAGTTAAAAACACTGTCACCTACTTTGAGTCCTCTCCTAGCCCATTATAGCGCTGGGATTCAGCCTCCTGAGTCCCGCTGCATTTGTGATGGCAACCGTAGTAGGCTGATGCATCCTGTGTGACTCTTAAGGATGTTCTTGAGTCTGTAGATGGACTTCTATTGTGCAAGAGCAGAAGTTAATGTCAGAGTTCTGAGGGGGGCTACTTCCGGTGGCTCTGTCAGTTCTTGTCAGTTCACAAGATTGCTTCCCTGTGCTTGAAATGTTTCAAGCACAAATTCAGATAATAAAAAAAAAAGGAAACTATGAAAATGATTATGAAATGACAAGCAACCTGGAAAAGAGGATGTAGACAATTGCCAAGGCTTCTGGAAAGTATGAAATGCCTTACATAGGGGCCAGGTCAAAAAGTGCTTTTTCAAGAGTGTGTGATATGATTGTTTTCTATTTTCCCTCTAATATAATCCCTTTGATAGTCTAAAAATTACTACATAAAACCAAAAAGAATGGAATTCTTGGTTATAGGACACAAAGACTCCCTGAATTTACTTATTTTCTATCATTTCTTCCTTTATTTTTCCAGCTAGGTGAATTGGCTATTACATAATGACAATAAGAATTTGATTTTAATACTAGAATTTGATTCCAATAATAGTCAAGTATTTGACTTATCCATCAGTAAAATGTCTTTGATTGACAGATGAGTCCATTTGTGTAAAATAGTTTTGCCTTGAGAAAATCCATTGCTTTGAATGCAATAACACATCAAAAGGATTTTGAAGATTATGGCCATTTCCCCCCTTCCTCTCCCCAGAATCTATTTTTATTCCTCCTCGTCATGAGCATCTCCTTTGGGTAATCTGAGTTGCATGTTTTCCCCACTCTTTCTGTATCCTTGGTTACTTCAGAGCTTCAGTCAAGACAGGCAAAGATAAAAGAAAAAAAAAGGTTTTATTTCCAGGGAAATGGCTTTTCACTACCTGATTCTTCATGCCTGTTCATCACTGCTAAGTGCTCGAAAACTGCTGAGTCCATTGTGCAGGAAGCAGCCGGTCCATCTGTCTTACGTCTATTGTTCTTAAACTGAGGTCCCTAGTGCATTTTGCAATGTGCTTTGCATCATTGAAATTATGTGTTTAGGAATCTTTTTGCTTAGCATGGAAAAGAATCTCCTTCATTTCCGTGTTTCCTTAAAAAAAAATCTCAAACCAAAGTACTTCAGGGAGGGGAGCAGATTGTTATTTTTTTATATGCTACAGTGCATATGAAGAATGAAAATGAATACTTATGTACTTATTTATGGGCATTTTACGAATTAGTCTGTAAAACAAACAGTACCATTTCTCTTGTATGGACTAAAAATTAGATACTTTTATGGATATCTCTTTTCTTTTGCTAATTTATTCAAATGTAATCTTGACGAATATATTATTACTTAATTAATGTTTTTCCTCTCCCCTGATGCTGTTCTACAAATTTTATAGCTGCTAATTATATTATTTAATCTAAGTCCACTATAAATAAACTTCATAAGATTAACATTATTCATCTCTCTCCATTAAAGATAGCAATATCACTGAGTAGCTTATTTCAGATAGAAATTTGGCTGGCATGCATTACTTATTTTTTTCTTGGAGATTTGTCATTTTTGGCATATTTATCACTCTTGTATATTCCTGAAAGCATTAATGTTTAAAATATCTGTATCTTTGTCAGTAGAAGTGAAAGAGCAGAATCAGATGGACCACTGACAGGACTTTAAGTGCATTTTAAGGAAATCTATCGCCTGCATTAAAGTCATTCTGTTCCAAAATAGTTTGGAACACAATTTACAAAGGAAATTTTGTATTGTTTTACATATTTTCTATAAAGATTAAAAAAGGCTATTCTTTGGCGCTTGCATCTTAAAGCATTCTTGAATTATTAATTGTGTAACTTTACATGACATCGTTATTTGTGTGTTAGGCAGTCATATTTCTCATGGGAATACATGCACTTCAAATGTGCAGAAAATACCAAGAGTTTGAGTACTGAGATGAAAGAGGACTCTCTTTCCATCAGTGTGTTCAGTTCTGATGTTACACCTGTGCAGTTAGATCAAACAAAGAAGTTGGGTGTTTTTTTTTTTTTTTTTTTTTTTTTTTTTAAGAATAAGGGAAGGATGGAAGGTGTGTCATCTGAGGGCACCTCTGACTGTGTCATCATAGGAAGGCTGTGACACACGCATACTTGAAGCGTCTAGGAAGCTAAGTATGATATTCACAGCCAAGTAATGATGTGCTAACCTCATTCACAGTAATCACAGAGAATGTGGTATTCGTATCTATCATTCAGTTTTGAATGTAAAATATGACCCTATTTAGAGGTTTCACATAGCAACTTAGGCTACATTAATAGAACTAGAATGACCCAAAATAAAGAGGTAACGAGTGCACTTGACCCTGCATTATTCAGGCCTCAGCTGGATTGCGCTCACTTCTGGGCAGCAGACATGCCGGAGAGGACAAAGAGAGTGACAGGGTGGGTGAAAATCATGCCTTGTTACATATAAAGTGGCCAAATCACTGCGATTATTAACGAAAGAAAATGGTGCAGGAATTAAAGGACTGGTGCTTGCATCAGGGTGGTTCTTTTGTTAAGAGGAAAAGGAGTTTATTCAGAATTTAGAAAAATATGACATACCTAATAGGTACTACAGGTCTCGTATATGGAAACAATTGTCAAGTTGTTATGTGAATTACTAAAATTTTTGAAGTAATTAGATAATATGTGTGAAAGTGTCTCATGCTAGCCAAGTGAATCAAAAAGAAGGAGGCATTTTCTGGGGCTTTCTATGCACAAAACACTTTCTGGCTGGTTCTTTGTAGCTGCAGATCTGAATCTGTGGGTGCATCGCGGTGAGACAGATTTCACCCCCAGTGGGTCTGGGTGTTCTCGTGGTCGGATGAGGCACTGCATGTGACGTCGCCTGCAGGGTCTGGGGGGGGCGGGGCGCAGGGATGAGAAATGTGCCCTGCGTGGTCCCTAGAATCAAAAACCATGAGTACATGATATTAATGATTTGCTGAAATGTATCTTTGTTTCATTTGGGTTAAACATTATAATTCTGCCCTAGTTTCCCTCTGGTGTTTTGTGTCATAGAACAGTAAACCATTCTGACTCTTTAATCTTTTTGGAAAATATATTCATATAGATAGTGCATATCTCATATAAATTGCTTCCTGCCGTTTAGTAAACTTTTCTTTAAATGAGTCATATGTTTATTGATTCCATAACATCCTAACCTGGCTTTAAATGATAATGTGTACCATGATCTAATATTTTCTAAGGAAATCTAGAGAAAGCAATTGGTCATATAGGTTAATATATAAAGAATATTATGTGTTTTTGTTTAAGAGGATTAAATATTGGCTTAAGTCAATAACATTAGGCCTGAATATTTAATTCTATCAGTTTAAATGAAATTTATAGAATTTTTTATAGTTTTATGGAAGATACTTTCTATCTTATGATTTTTATGTATAAAATCTGGGAAGATCATTCTAAATACATCCATAAATGTTATTTCAAGTTCAATCATATATGATAGTAACAGACATAAATATGGACTTTTCTAGAATATGACATAATAACAAAAAAAGCAGTAAGTAAATAACATAACTTACATTTTAAGTAAGCCAAATTTTAATCTGGATAAGAAGCTTTTTTCTCTATTGCTTAGAGTTTCTCAGTTTCTTTTTTTAAAACTGCAACACTATGAAAATTTTGGAACCATTTGACAATAATTGGTGAATATTTGCATATGAGGCATATGTATTTTCTGTTGTTATTGTTTGTTTTGGCAAATTGGTGCATAAGGGTGGAATTCATTTGGGAAGAAATGAGAAAGTACAAAATGAAAAAAATACAATGAAAAAATTAAATTTATAAATTTTTAAGGTTTCTTTAAAGTAAACTTTTTTGTTTTAAAACAGTTTTAGATTTACAGAAAAATTGGAAAGTTAGTACACATACCTTACACCCACTTTCCTCTATTATGAACATCTTACGTGAATATGGTACTTTTGTCACAAGTAATGAACCAATATTACTACAGTTTTATTAACTAAAGTTCATACTTTAGTGTTATTTGCTGAGTTTTATGTAATGTCTTTTTTTCTGCTTCAGGGTCCCATCCAGCAAAACACATTACATTTGGTTATCATATTTCCTCAGACTTCCCGTGGCTGTGGTAGTTTCTCAGATTTTCTTTGTTTTGGTTACCTTTTGAGGAGTACTAGTCAGGTTATTTTGTAGAATTTCCCTCGGTTGGGATTTTCTGATGTTTTCCTCATGCGTGGACTGGGGTTACGTGTTTTGAGGAAGAAGACTCCAGAGGGTAAAATGCCATTTTAATCACACTATCAAAGCGACTTATCGCTATCCATGTTAACCCTGACCACCCAGTTACATACAGACATGTGTGTATATAGGTATATACACAGGTTCGTACACACACACACACACACACACGTATGCACATCTATATACACTTTATGCACACATACTTTGTCATGCTCTTCCACTGTAAACTCATTCTTTTCCCTTATTTTCATATTTCCCTACTCTTCAGAAGGAAGTCACTATGAACAGGCCTTAAAGAGGAGGGAGCCCTGCTCAACCTCCTTGAAGGCAGAGTATTTACGTAAAATATTTGGAATTCTTCTCAGTGGGAGATTTGTCTCTTCTCATTTATATAATCATTTATGCATGCTTTTGCAAATGTCAGTACGGACCCATGGATATTTACTTGGTACGTTAGGTTACAATTCAATACTATGTTGTTGCTCAACTTGTTTCAGCTCTGGCTACTGGGGCATCTTTCGGTCTGCATTTATGTCCCTTTGACATATCCCCGTCATTGTGGGTTTGTTTTCTTTCTTTTTTTTTTAGCACTTACTTGCTTTCTACCATTACAAGATGCAGGCTCATCTTGTACATTTTCATTCCCCAGTCCTAGATTTAGCCATTTCTCCAAGGGCCCCTGTTTCTCCTCATGGGAAAATTCTATTAAAAACCAGAATTTGGGTACGAGCTATGCTCATTGTTTCTGAATTTCATTGTTTCTAGGCCTTCTGGGATGACAGCACAAGAAATACATGTGTGATACTTACATATACATATCTACAAATATGTCTATATGTGACTATCTGTGTTTATGACTAGATAGATATAGTTTAAAAAGCATGAGTTCATACTAAAGTTTCCGACATAGATCATTACCACATAGATCAGTTATTTTCAACCACTTTTTTTTTTAAAGATTTTATTTATTTATTTTTAGAGAGAGGGGAAGGAGAAAGAGAGGGAGAGAAACAGCAATGTGTGGTTGCCTCTCACATGGCCCTCACTGGGGACCCGGCCTGCAACCCAGGCATGTGCCCCAACTGGGAATCGAACCAGGACTGCTTGGATCCCAGCCCGCGCTCAATTCACTGAGCTACACCAGCCAGGCCTATTTTCAACCACTTTTTGTCTCATGATACATGTAAACTAATTACTGAAATTCTACAGCACATCAAAAATATATTACATATGTTGCTGATCTGACAAAAAAAAAGGTATAATTTTGATTCAGTCACACCGGACAACTACTGTTATGTTGGCTATTGTCATTTTTTTTTTTTTAATTTGACAACCTAAGGGGACAGAGGTCAGTGCCCTGACTAAAGAGTCAGGTATCACATGCTTTAAAAATTCCTGTGGCCCGCCGGGCGGAGATCACTTCTTTCCCTTGCTTACTTGTAGCCTTTCCCTCCAACAGTGAGCAGCCCCCCACTGCCCACCATTGTTCACTCCAGCAGAGTTCTCCCATTTATTCTGACTAAAGTCGAAGTATATAAACCAAAGCTGAATTTTTATTAAAGTCTTAGAAAAATTCATTCTTTTACCCCCCCCAACACTGTTTTTTACCCTGCAATCTTATACCTTTAAAATAATGTCTGGGTCTTGGACACATTTCTGTACATAATGATTGATATTTAACTTTATATTGTTCACAGTAACTTGGATTATAGATAATGTAAGTTCTCAGATATTTCCACAATTTAAGTTTATTGCCTTAACCTTGTTTACTAATAGGCATACCCCCTACATGAGAATTATATCTGTCAAAAGAAAATGGGCTAATTTGAATTTTACCTTCTTTATCTGTAAATCTCTGCAGTTCCTGGGGAAATGCTAAAGAACTGCATGTTGGAAGGCTCCTGCAGGTAGCTCAAAGACAAGAGTAACTTGTAGGACCCACTTTTAGCACTTGACATTGGCTGTCCTCTGATTTACTGAGAGTCCTTGTAATCACAAAGGAAAGCGGGGATTTGGCTTCAGACATTAAGTCAGGTCCTTTTGAGGTGTCTAGATGGTTAGAAACACATTGAAGAATGAATGAATTTTCAATAATGAGCCATACTTTCAATGAATGTTCTGAAGAAAATAATAGTAAGATCTTGCCTAAAATAGTTAAGTGCCTCCAATTTTCATTAATTTTGTCTTAGGTTGAAAGCTAACATAGAAAACCTGTATTGTAAAAGTTATAAGACTCAAGAACACTCACTTCCCTTTGAGCTCCAACAAAAATATAAGACCCAACAGGGCCTTTGTAGTCTAAGATGCCAGGATCCTCCAGGGAAAAAAACAACGAAATCCAATTTTCAAAAGCCCTATTTTCCCACTCAGTCCAGAAAGAAGAAATATAATGTGAGCATACTTCCTCGGGTAGGCAACAGATTAAGTTGCTCTTTGACCCCACTTTTCAGGTTCAGCTCCCTCAACCCTTACCCACCCTGACATCATCATCCCATGCCTACACACTTGTTTTCGTTTCTCATTCATTTGTAGACATTGAGGGTTAAATAATGTGCAAAACCAGACAGTCCCTGCCTACATGGATTCATACTCAGAGAAGCACTCATCTGCTTATCTCACATACACTCGTACATGCACGCACAGGGAACTGTAACGGGGACAGTGCTCTGGAAGGGGCGCACAAAGCCTTCAGAGAATCTGGGAGCTGGTATTTGACCCGGTCAGGGAGATCAGGAATGGCTTCCCTGAGAAATGGATGTTCATACTGTGATTTGAAAGATCAATAAGAAATAACCAGGGGAAGAAAGACGAGAAAGACTGGAGAGAGAACCTTATGTGGTAAATGAACAAGTCGTGAGTGGTGCGTGTAAAAGAAGGCAAAAGAGCCAGGGTGGAGGCAGGCACAGAGATGGGAGATGAGGCCAAGCAGGTGGACAGGGCCAGCCCATTAGACCTTGCAGCCATGCCAAGACCTTTGCATTGTCCTGGAAGGGATCGGCAGCCACTGCATTTCCAAGATAAGAATGCCATTCTCATCTATGTTTCTTTCATAGTCAAAATACGACCCATCTGTCAAAGGGGAAGACCAAATGCCACCCATCCAGGCCTCTAACAGTTCTGTTTCTTAGTGTGGTAGAAAAGATTCTTCTGGCTGAGAGAGTTTAATCCATACACACACAGGCATGTTTTCATATTTATACATACAGTTTTATTTTTACATTTCATTTTACTAGTGGCATTAGCAAAAGCACTGCCTGTCTCCTCAAGTTGTTTTTTTTTTTTTAAGTTTTCTTCTTCATCTCCTCCTCTCTCTTCATTGCCCTCTGCTGTCTTGGCTGTCTTCCCAAAACTCAGGCACTCCACACCATTCCCAATTACGAGATAAAGGGAGGTACCCCAGAGGGCAGAGAGGGATAACGTTGCAGTGGATGGGAGAGAGAAAACAACAGGGAGAGACAGCTGCACTTAGGTGTTCTGCAGCTGTAATCATCCTGAGCATCTGGCTAGGCCCTTCACCTGCCCGATCACTTTGCCATCTGTACTTGAAGCTAAAGAGAGTCTGAAGCTTTACCTTTCCTCATTCAGCTTATGCCAGAGTCCATTAACTGAGTCCCTCTGGTCACCCAATGACACTGGAACTGTTTCTTGCCTGGGCTCTGTGAAATAACTTCCTAAATAGCTTAGGCCTCCAGTCTCACCACCTACTCCATTCTCCTCCCCTCTCCTTCCACAGGGACCTCTCCCAAGGGAAGGGCCAAGCCCATCCCTCTCCCACACATTCTTCTGTGGGTCTCCAGTGTCTTCAGCACATGATTTCTCAACCTCGTGTGCCGCACCCCACTGCACTCTGTTTGTAGGAAGTGTTTTGCAACTCCTTAAATCTATCATCTTATTTCATTTGTCAGGCTTTGTCCCCACTGTTTCTTCTGGTCAGGATGTCTCCTCCCCCATCTGCTCAGGGAGATCTGCCTCTTCCCTTGAGACTCCTCAGAAGACTTGCCCCTCCTTGGAAGAGTTCCCCATTCCCACCGCTGTGTAGCATCCTAAATCTTTGTGCTTCCTCCACAGCCTGTGCATTGCTTTTTGTTTTGGTTTTTAAATACCACTTCTCAAATAGGATTGCACATGCTGTTTTCTTATCTGTCTGCGCCACAAGACTGAGTTTCCTGGGGGCTCCTTGTCATCTCTACCTCATTCATCGGATACCCTAAAACCCAGCATGGGGTGTGGCTCCAACTTGGCATCTGACAAACATTTCTTTCATTAGTGCCTTAATACCTGTTTTCTGCGCTTCCAGTCAGCCCTCCTGAGTTCTCCAGGATCATTTGCACAACAGAGCTCTAACCGGAGGGCGTCCTCCAGGCCAGACTGTGTCACTGCAGAGAGGTTGGGTTCTCCTTATTCAGGTGTCTCTAGCTCTTTTCTGATACTCATGTCTTTGCCTCAAACCCCAAACATTTGATCAAAATGAGCACAACTAGCATTTCAGAGCTTTGAGACCTTTTGGTGACCATTCTTGGGAGCATCGCTCTCATCTTCTCATTTCTAAACTCAAATCAGACATATAACCCACCCAGTCAGCTTGAACGGAGCTGATGGAAGGTGTATTTCTGGCTTTTACAGATTCATTTCACAGGCCTTTCCCCATGCCTGAAACCCTCTTCCCATCAACTGCCAGTTGAATAAAAATAAGTATATGAAATGTTTATCTTGTGCCAGGTACTATGCTAAGACCTGTACTTAACAAATTTTGATTAAATTCCTGAATATCCTTTGAAATATGTTTTACTATCCTTGATGATAGGGAAACTAAAGTATGAAGCACTAAGTAATTTACCAAGCTCAGACAGCTTGTAAGTGGCAGAGCTGGGATTCGAACCCAGGCCCCCATGAGGCTGGCTTATGCATGCTCTCTCTCCACACTACACCATTCCTACTTATTCACATCCAGTTCAAGCACCCACTGTTCAACTTTTTTACATCTTCCAACTTCTTTACCTATGAACCTATTTCAACAACTATATACTCATATTTCCTGCACCCACTTGGCATCTACCATTTTCTGTATTCTCATGTTCGTTATCTTTCCATGTGGTATATAACTTGTGTCTCCTTTTGGAAGCAAAGACTCGGAATTCTCTGCTTTGTTATTTCCTGTCTCTGAGAACTGTCAGAGCGTGATGCTTGAGTGTGGTTCTGGAGGCAGGCTTCTTGGGCCGATATTCCGGCTCTCCTCTGTACTAGCTGTGCCACTTTTGCAAGTTCCTTCACTTTTCTACACCTCCGCTTCTGCATCTGCACAATGGAGCAAGTTATAATTACCTCAGAGAGTGGTTGTAAAGTTTGAATAAGTTAATATCCAAAGAGCACTAACAGCCACGTCTCATCCATGATGACTACTTGGTAAACGTCACTCATTATAATTCCCTCAGAGCCTGTAGGTGTCCTTTGCACCCAGACGATATCTTTAAGTCTCAGGTGAATGAATGTTTCAGGGTATCTTCTCATTGGCTGCCGTGGCTGCAGGGGATTGCGTTCTCATGGGGAGGTTATGTTAACTAACACGCTTCTGTCGCTATGGATGAGTCCCACTGCTCCAGCCTTGGGGAACTGAAATGTTATGAAACCTTTTTCTGGTCAAATTTCTTTGACTTTAGGATTCCTCCGGGTTCTTCACGAAGTGCTTCTCATCTGTCTTCAGGCCTGCTGAGATCATTCGCTCAGCAGCAAGGCTGATACTTCTTACCACCCCACCCAGCCACTTCCTCCGTGAACTGGCCATGCCCAGAGGGGGCCACGCTGGCTGGGAACCCTCTGGCAACACAGTTTGGAATCATAAAACTGACAGGTCTTTTTTCTGATTTGGGCGACCAAATCACATGCAGTTTAGTACTTATCAAGAGCTAAACGCCGCTGAAAAGGAAATGAGAAAGAGCCTCTGAGCTGATCTCGATCTCTGATTTTACAAAATGGCTAAGCCATGTGAAATATTTTATAATGACATGCCTCATTGTCCTGAGGATTTAGCCCTACCAAGATATAGTTACCGCGTGAGAGAGTGACAGACGAATTTTCTTTCTTTCTCTGTATATACACAGAAAATATAAAATAAGCTGCTTTCCTTGGCCAGCAATACCAGTTTCATATTAAGGTTCTGGTTTGTTTTAACTACTATTGTTTTTCTATTAAAGAAAAAAAAACACTCTAAGGGATTTTTTTTAAAAGAGGACTCAAACCTAACTAGATAAGTATATTTTATTTCAAAGTGCGTGCATTTGAAATAATTATAAGTGACATAGAGACAAATAATTATAAAAAAGCTAATATTGTAATGCTCTCCATCCCAGTGGCTTATTTGGAAATAAATTTCCATCTATAACATCTTCATTTGTTTTCTAATTTTCATGCAATTTGAAAGGGTTAGATTCCTTACCCAAGGGATCATCTTGGCCAAATCTCAAAGGATTCGCTAAGGCATTCTGATTTTACAGGCAAATTCACATTTTGTCATTTCAGGAAGTGTTTCCTTCACTACCATCTTTTAAAACATATCTTATCTGTAAAATATATGAACATAGTATATTACTCTCTCGAGACCTAATTCATGTAACATTTTACATTAAATCAATTATCTGATTTTATAAGCATAAGAATAAGCAATTTCCCTTTTGTGATATGCATAATAAATCCCTGCGGTACAGAAGGTTTAACAGCAGCCAGAGAATGGCCTGTCAGTGATTTCTCCCATAGTATAAGATATTTAGATGCATCTCTGAGAAAGAAGACTGGCTTCTTCTGCATTTTCCAACATTTTTATTTTTTATTTTTTAAAAAATATTTTATTGATTATGCTATTACAGTCATCTCAATTTTTCTCCCCTTTATTCCCCTCCTCCCACCACCGTTCCCTCACCTAGTTCATGTCCATGGGTCATACATATAAGTTCTTTTTGGCTTCTCCATTTCCCGTACTATTCTTAACCTCTTCCTGTCTTACTTCTTTTTAAGATTTTATTTATTTATTTTTAGAGAGAGGGGAAGGGAAGGAGAGAGGGAGAGAAACATCAATGTGTGATTGCCTCCTGTACGCCCCCTCTTGGGACCCTGGCCCGCAACCCAGGCATGTGCCCTGACTGGGAATCAAACCAGAGACCCTTTGGTTTGCAGGCCCATGCTCAATCCACTGAGCTACACCAGCCAGGGCTCCTGTCTTATTTTGTACCTACCATTTATGCTTCTTATTCCCTCTACTTTTCCCATTCTCCCCCTCTCCCACCCTGCTGATAACCCTCCATATGAAAATCTCTATTTCATTTTTAACCATTTGTTGACATATAAGGTAGACACAAATTGGTGCTAAGAAGCAGGCAGTACACAAGTAGCAGTCAGAAGTACAAAGAATAAAGTGCATGCAAACGTACAATATTTATTTTTTTGGATTTAAACTGTCCTTTTAGAATTTCGTAATACCGTCACCGTTTACCAAGGCACTGCTTCTTTCTCAAAGTTACTAAGATAAATGCACACCCTCTTTCCTTTTCTCTGCATTTTTCAAATTTCCAAACCAAAACTAATTATAATTAAATAAATAAATTCTCTATTAACCACCACTTCCAAAATCTGGAAGGAGTGATTTGACTTAGCAGTATAAGAAAGTTACTTTTAAGGAGATGTGGACAAAACCAAAGGGGGAGTAGGGCCAAGAGGGAAAGTGGGGATGGCTGGGATGGCGGGAAGTGGGCAGGGAATGGTCAGGGAAAAACGGAGACAACTGTACTTTGAACAACAATAAAAAAAATGTGAAAAAATAAAAAATTTTAAAAAAGGGAAAAAAAGAAAATTAGGTAAGCAGTTCTAAGAAGGAACATACTTAACGTGTTTTCATTGAACAGATTATAAATCTTGGGCAATAGCTTATTAATTATACAGGGCGGGTAGGCAAAGTTCTACCACAGTAACAGACAATCCCACTGTGAACCCGGGTGACCCTCAGGCAAGCGGTCTCCCCTTGATTGCTCAGAGCGACACCTCTATATCAGCCGCAGGCACCTGCAGTCCCCCTCGCAGGTGAAGGGGGTCAGAGATCCAAGCAGCAGAGATTAAATGCTTCCACCCAGAAAAAAGGAATCACAGTTCATGTTTCAAAGCAATGCAGCTTTGTTAACTCTAAGGAGGCAGAAAAGCACAATTCTGTGGAGTCAAAAGGAAAAGGAAACTGGAACTTGATGGACAGTTGAAAAGTCTGCCTTAGTTTGAAAATGAAGATCACAGTATCCTCTTACACTGCTATGTTTTGCAAAATCTTTGCTTAAAATCTTTCAATGTCTTCCCAGAGCCGCAAGGATCAAACACAGACCCTTTAGCTGGCCTTCTGGCTCTGTCACCAGTGTCCTCTCTCTGTTGGCCATGTCCTATAAAACTCTCCCGAGGAACAATGAACTCATTGTTCTCCGTTTCCTGCTTACTCTTCCTACCTTTGCACGGTCGACCTCATCTGCTGGGATCACCTTCCCTAGCTAGACTCACCATCCTCTCCTTTGATAATTCCTCTTTCACAGTGCTGCCCACCTCCTCCAGGCCCCAGACCTGAGGGTTGGATTAGTGTTGTGGCTCTTCCTCCGAGCTTCATTAGCATCCTTACTGGGAGAGACAGGTAATTAGCCGTTTACCTGTCTCTCCTCCTTATTAAATACTAAAAGTATTAGAGAACGAGAACCAGATCTCATTTATCTTGATGTCACCAAAAGAACACAGAAAAGAGCTCAATATGTATTTACTTGAATGAATGAATGAATGAATGAATGAATGAATGAATTTTATGTCTTACTCTACCCAGTTGTTTATATTCTTCAGGGTAGTATATTTTTCATATATTGTTCAGCCTATAGGACCTAATATGGGTATTGCAGACTATCACACAAAAGTGTTTTATGTGAATCGTATTTACCTCAACATCTATCACCAGGAATAGATTTCTGATTTCTGTTTTATTTAGACTTTATATAGTAGACTATGTTTAAAAACAGAGTCACCCATACACCACATCTGTGACTCATTTTCATGGATTTATTAAACTTTACATTTTTTGGAGCGTTCACTGCCGAGGCTTCTGGTGTCATATCCTAAGCTAAATATTTAAAGAAACATCGTCGGCAAAATAAGGCTGCCCTGTGCTGTGGGAACTCCATCCGTCTTCTTTTTCAAATGTGCCATTTCTTTAACTTTGACTTGATTAGGGATTTACAATTACAGCAATTTGTTTGACTGTATGTCAAGAAACTGATATTTTGAAAGGGTGGCATGTTCCTTCATCTATATGTAAATTATTTCCAGGTGCTTTGGATAAAACAATTGGAAATTCTGGGAATGTACTTAGGCCTTAAAGAATGTGACTGACCCATGAGGTCCTCATTCCAGAAGACAAGAATGGACAAAAACTTTTGTTGAGTGCTATAAGCAACTTTTCAAAATATCCAGTATAATTTCAGGAAAAGTTTAATTATTTTAGCTTTCCTAAGTAGGAAGTCTTTAAACCGTATTTTAACAATATATACCTAGTATTGCAGAACTATGTTCATGAGCTATCAGCTGTAGTTGAACTTGACATTACAGGTGAACTCTGAGAATGACTTTGTGAATGTTTTCACACCAGGAAGTTTCATGTAGAACAATCAGCAAACTTCACACTGATATCTATAGCTTATGTCCAAGAGGGTTACTGGAGGCTTGGATGCTTTGAAGTTAATAACATGAAACTTCTCCCAAACAAACATTTAAATTTTTGTTCCTATTAATTGTCTTAAAGTTCTTGTGATAAATAATACCATCTCTTTTGAAGGACATTTCAATGAATTATATATGTTAATGGGTCCAAAATGACTAGAAATCCTAACACATGATGTCAGAATTATATTATTTTTAAGTTTAAAAAAATTTTTAAAGCATAATAATAAATAACATAATGGGCACATATAGTGAGACTTTTTCAGTGAATATGTTTCCCTAAAAGATACAAGCCGTTATAAATAGCCTCACAGGCTGAAGCGTGGACAGGTACCATGTTTGGAACTGGACATGCATTGTTGTTGGTAACTCCTTTAATGGACAAAGTGACTGACTATGAGCTCTTTCCTCATGACATCAGAGGACACAGCCATGATCTTGTTTGAACATGGCTGTATTGGGCTCCTGGTCTTTTCCTTTCCACCTATTGCCCTTCCCCCTAGGGTCTAGGCTGCACTTAGTTTTTTAAAAAGTGACTAGCTTGCAATTCTGAGATTCATAATCCTCCTTCTCTTTTCGTGGATTTTTCTCACCTACGTAGTGTGGCTTAGATCAATGTAAAACTCACGTTTTGTCTACTACTTCTGAGATGTGGAGCAGCACACATGTCCCTGACGTATTAGTGATTAACAGTATCCTTTAACTCTCCTGAACTTAGTCGTCACCCTAACGTGACTGTCCCAGGAGTGACATTCTCTAACTCTTCCACTGGAGCTTTTCCTGCCAGAATAAATTGAACATGCTTAGTGGGGGGCAGGTAGCCTAGAGTTATCCTAGAGTTAGGCTGTCAAATGTAAATATTTTTTAATGCCTCCAGTTTTGTCTGAAAAATCTGTGTGTTCTGATCCTTTACTTTTCTCTATCTTTTAACATAACAATGTTCCTTTTCTCCAAATTGTTGGCTTCGACTCCCCTTCTACTGTTGTCATCTCCCCACTGAGGGGCAGTCTTAGCATATAGAAAATGCTCCCCCCTCCCCCAGCACATTCACATCCAAATGAAGAAATGGTCTGCATGGCTTGCTCCCTTCAGGCCTTTATTCAGAAGCCACCTAGGCTGGGCATTTTCCCTAGGCAAGAAATTGAGAACTGCGGTTTCCGTGATTAACTTCCATTCCTGCAGATTGCCCTGCTATATTTTCCTCTACCATAACTTATCATTTTCTAATATATATTATAATTTGCCTCTTTATTTTAACGTCCATATTTCTTCAACTAGAATTTGAACTCCGTAAAAGACGTTTGGTCTATTTTGTTTCCTGTTATATCCCCAGAAGGAGAAGAGCACTCAGTGTATAGTGGATGCTCAGCTAAAATGTGTAGGAAGAAAAGTGGGTAAATGTCTCTTGCTGTCCATCTGGAAACATTCATTGTTTAGTAGTATTCCTAAAGCTTATGGTTTTTGCACAGCCAAGCATATGCATTCCAGAGTCACCAGTTGTATTCCATATTAAATGTACGTCGTTTTATAAACAGGGGGGGGGGGCATTTAATGAGAGAGCACCCTGTTGGTAGCCTTTCCTGCTGAAAGAACTGAAGTGCAGTGTGGCTGGGAATGTTCCACAGGTTCTCGTTTTTCCCTGACGCATGCATTGCTTTGTCAGTTTGCTTCTCATTAGCTGATTTCAATTGCAAATATAGTAATGCCAATTGTGTGGCTTCAGTGTTTATTTTCTTTATTTCCTCTTTGCTATTTTAGCTCATTTTTAAGTAAAATGTCTTGTTCTCCCAGGATGTCAGCAACTCCAACAGCGGGACAGCAACCATGATGGTTAGTGTAAAATGCTCATAGGACATACATCGATGGACGTAAATCTGCTGATGAAATTTTTCTAAGCTATATTCTACAAACTATTTTTGTATTTTAAACATCTTACAAAGTGAGAAAGGCTGGCTGTACTCTTCAGCTCCGATCAGCATCTCTGTGGCTTTTAGATACTCAGCCAATCATCATGGCGACGGGGCTGTGATGTAAAGATTCTCCATCCCAACATGCCACCATGGCCAGGAAATAACACTCACCATGTGGTGTCACTGTGACAAGTATCTATCAAGTAGGATATGAGGAAGGATAAAGTAATTTGCAAATTGGTGTAAAATCAAAATGTGATATTTTCAATAATTATTACAACATTGCATTGAATGTTACAAAGGATCTTATAGATGAGTGATTTTTAAGCAGTGTGCCCCAAGAGTTACATCCGTGTGCTACAAGAGTTTTTAAAATGTGCAATCCCTGATGTTTTAGTCAGGGACACTGACCTCTTTTCCCTTAGATTGTGAAATAAAAAAGGACAACAGCCAACACAACAATAGACATCTGGTATGAATGAATCAAAATTATACCTATTTTTTGTCAGTTCAGCAAAAAATATAGATATTTTTGATGTGCCATGAGGTGAAAAAAGGTTGAAAATCACTGTTATATGTAAAAGTATAGATCTAAGCCATACAGGGTTTGATTTTAGTATAGGCTGTAGATTTAACAAACTCAGTGTGGTCTATCTTTTCTTCTGGGGAACCTTGATTTCTATAGATAGTGGTTCTGCCTAACATTTTGTTAAGGTTTTATTTATTAGAAAACAAACTTTATAATCATTTAAAAGTATAAATGGCAGCCATTTGATATGTTTGCTGCCTTGATTGCTTGCCTACTCTCTTCCTTCCTTTGTTCCTTCATTTATTCATGCCCTACAGATTTAAAAAAAGAATTTGCAATCTCTTCTCCCTCCTGGGATTGTTATGTCACTTAAATGAGAGGCACTTAACACAGTGGACACCTAGAGTGTGCAAAATAAATACAGAGGGAATGAAAGAATTTGAATACAAAGTCAGAATTAGAACATTGTGACACAGGTTAGGAATTTATTCACTGTTCTCTTAAGTGCTTAAGAGGTGCCGTATCTCAGATGTGGTACCCCTCAAGACAACAGCATAGTCAGGAAAGTGAAAAAATAGCATTTGCATAATGTTTTGTACGAAGTTGCTCTATTTTTATTTATATCAAGGACAGTGTTTGGAAACTCTGGAGACCAGCCGGAAAGTACATAAAACATTAGGACAGATTTAGAAAGATTAAGGAAACCTGAGCTGTATATTCCTCAGAAGTAGGACCATTGCACCTACTCTAGAAAATAACTTGAGGTGACCAAGATCCACAGTCACAGCGTGTCACAGTCAAATGGAGCGATTGCTCATCCCAGCACCAGCTGAAAACACGGTCAGTGAGCTTCCTGATGGCACCCTTTTACAGACGAAGGAGGATTGTGGGGAATTCTCATCTGCCCGCAGTCCCCTCATTGCAGTTGGGTAGATGTGTCAGAAGCAATGATTAATTTACATACCCACCTCAAATCTGAAAATGTCAGTGGTGCCAGGACTCCTTTTGCTTCAGTCCCCAGAGGGCTGGATAGAAGGAGAGTTCCTGGAGAGTCATGTAACATTTTCCATGCGGATGAGGAACAATGATCCGAAAGACCTTAAAAAGGGGTTACATGTGTTGCCGGGTCCAGGGCTTCCTTTGCTCTTTTCCCTACACTTTTACACTAATAAATTTACCTGCGCTCATCTTTCTACCCCCTCAGAACACATTTATTCAGACAGTTATTAACCCTTTATTTTTGTTTATTTTTACTGTGTCCTTCTGAATTGCTGTGTTGAACATAAAAACAGGATCCTAAAGTCTTTGTAGTCAAGCGTAACTGACCAGCCTCTATTGGAAAAGAGAGACCTGCTTCTGACTGAGTGCATGCAGCGGTTTTGTGGTTGACTTCCCCGTCACAGTTTCAATTGTGTTGCATTGAATTCCTTCCTCCATGGGGATTCAGGATAGGCACTGATATCTAAGGAAAACTGTCCAGCAAAGGATTTAAAATAATAACCCCTTCTTCCAATTGCTAATTCATTCGCATTCCTTTAGATTTTAGCCATCTTTCTTGGTAGACATTTCTGTATAGTGATTAAAAGCTTAAAACTGGAATTAAATAGCCTGGAGGGTAGGTTTAATTATTTTAGAAGCTTTGGTTCCTCCAGGTTTCACTGAGTAATGCTTGTCTTGCCTTTAAAAAACAAAACAAAACAAAACAAAACAAAAACATATTGGTTTACTATACTGGTTTACTATACTGGTTCCTGAACTATAAAGTAAAATTTATTATGCTCTGTTAATCTTGCTCAGGTAGTACCATAAAAATATTTTAAATCTATATTTTAAAAATCTCACTAAGCATTCATTTAAATGTTCTCACAATGTTATGTAATATTAAAAAAGTTCATGTTCTTTCCAAAATTAGTCTTAAAGTACTCCCTGTAACCAGAGCCAAGATGCAAGAATGGAGACAAACAGTTGAGAAGTGTTTCTGTTATAAATCTCACTACTGTGTTTGAATTTTGTGAAACACCTCTTAAATCACTTAGCAGCTAGATTATGAGGAGGGGGATCCTTACTCCATCTTTTGAAGCTGGAAGTGGAAAATTACTCCCTGGTGATTGGGAAAAAGTATCACAGAGGTGTGTACTGTTGTCATGGAGACCCAGCTGTGAGACAGACAATAGTGCTTTTCTTGGGAGTTGGTAAAAACCTGAGAGAGGATGCTAAGTATCTCTCACCTCCTAAAATGTATCTCCCAGTTCCTGCGTGAGAAAAAGTGAGACATAGTCATACCTAACAGTTAGTAAAACAGATATATATATATATATATATATATATATGTAAACAGCCATATCATCTATTCATCTATATGGCTATATAGAGAGATATAATCATATTAATTATATATAATCAAATAATAATATTTACTAAAAACTCTGGATTAAATGATGCCTTTCTATAAAACATATTTGTGTGTGTGCGTGTGTGTACGTGCATTTCTAAAGTTGACACAAATTGAACTATATAGCCTGTTAAAGCAACATCTGTTGGGAAAAACTGGGAAAAGGTGTTTTATAAAACAGCCCTTTTAAAGAATCTTTGAAAGTACTTATAAATGTTGAAGAATGAAGTGTATGTTATTTAAATTTTTCTAGAGTTTGTGAAAAAGTCTATTTTTTATTGAATTTGTTGGGGTTACAATGGTTAATAAAATGTTATAGGTTTCAGGTGTACAATTCTATAATACATCATCTATACATTATATTGTGCGTTCACCACCCAAAACCATCTCCTTCTATCACCATTTATTGCCCCTTTACCCTCTTCTACCTTCCCCACCCCCTTTCCCTCTGGTAATCACCATGCTGTTGTCTGTGTCTATGAATTTGTTTGTTTCTTTGTTTTGCTTAATCTCTTCACCTTTTTCACCCAGCCCTCCAACCTCCTCCTTTCTGACAGCTGTCAGCCTTTTCTCAGTCTTTATGAGTCTGTTTTTATTTTGTTTGTTTCTTTTGTTCGTTAGATTCCACATATAAGTGAAATCATATGGTACTTGTCTTTGACTGACTGGCTTCCCTTGACGTAATACTCTCCAGGCCCAGCCGTGCTGTTGCAAAAGGAAAGAAGGAAGTTAACTTTAGAATTCATAGTATGAACCCCACCCAAGTGCAGTAGGAAATTCCTCAACCAATCTTACTATTAATTAAAGAGATAAAATACTAAATACAATGTTAGTAAATCGAATTTTGCATTTGATTAAAAGATTCATGCTCTTGTCAAATAAAGTTAATTCCATAGAGGCACACATGATTCATTGTCTGTGAATCTGTCTATAGAACCCATCATAGTAATAGGTTAAAAGAGAGAGCAATGGTAGATATAAAATGGCATTTGATTAGAATTTAATATCCATTCATTGTTTAAAAAAGAAAAGGACACAGGTAAAATAGCAGCAGCAGAAGAATATAGTGCCTGTCTCAATACAAAAAATATTTTTAATGATGAGTTGTTTATATTAAAATTAGCTTAATTATAAGCACTATAATGTAATGTTAAAATACTTTATGTAATATAATTTGAGAAGTTCTAGTTAATTACATGTATTTAAATGTATTAACTAGAACTTCTCAAATTATATTACATAAAGTATTTTAACATTACATGATAGTGTTAATATTACTGTTAAATATTTACATATTATACATTATATAAAATGAAAAGTGACTATAACTGTTTTGGTGTTTACATGGAAACAATGAAGAAATTAGTCGAAAGATTATTAAAAATAATGCAGAGATTCAGTAAGGTGGCCAACTACAAAATATAAAAATAAATCATTAGCTTTTCTATAGAAGAATAATAATCAGTTAGGAATTATAATTAAAAAAATAATATACCTTTTAAATAGCACCAAGGATCCAGTCACAAAAATAACTTATGAAGAAAAATAACAAATCAGAAGGGTTTTTTTCATGAAGAAAACAATAAATCAGAACTAAAAGAAAACTTAGAGCTATCATATCCTATACAAAATAAAATTTAAGTGCTTTGTACGTTGCATATTAAATCATCTGTTAATTGTATACAATCTAATGAAATAGCTAGTGTTATTATTTCAGTTTTACAAATTTGGTATTTAGGATTTAGAGAATTAGGCTACTTGCCTAAGATCATAGAGCTGAAGCTGGGATTTGAATCTTTGCAGACAATTCCCGAACTTCACTCTATTCACTATTTCATGGGAAGACCTATTTAAGATTCTAAAAACGTCAGTTCTGGCCAATTAATCTACATATTTTATCCATTTACGCTAAATACCAATAAGGTTTTATTTTTTTATTTTTAAGAAATATTTCGAAAGCTCATCCAAGGAATAAATACATGAAAAAGCTAATAAAAAATGAAGAGAAGAGTAATGGGACGGTGCTTTAGATGAACACACAGACAGGTCACTGAAAAGACTATAAACCCCAAATAAGAGGTGTGGCTGTGTGTGTGGGTGTGTGTATTCACAGAAATACTCCTACATGTAGATATAAACTCAATGATCAAAATAGCATTGTATTCAATAAGACAAGGGATGGAATTCAATAAATGGCATGGAGGCAATAGCTAATTTGGGGGAAAATAATATAAATGTAAATTTCTTCATTTTACTTTACATAAAAAAGTTTATTAACTAAGGTATTGATGAAAATAAAATATACTATTTATTAATGTAATACATATTTTTATTAATATAACAAATAAACTTAGTTAAAATTACTACAATAAAATGTAGGTATATTTATTTAATTTCAAAGTGGTGAGGTATTTCTAACCATATCACCAAAGTTAGAAAACGTGAAGAAAATGTTTGATAGATATGTGTACATTTAAAAAGTCAAATATTAAGGTGCCCTCTTAGTACAAGTAGGCACTGTGTCAGTCTCATGAAAAGTCAAATATTTCTGCACATCAAAAAACAGTTAATAAAATGTAAAGACAAATGACAAACCAGGGATCTATTACCAATATTGCTAAAAGGACATTAACTTTAATGCATTTAAAAATCCTTAGAGATCAATAACAGAAAAGATTACCATTCTTCCAAAAAAATTAACACACAATCAATTAATTCATAAGAAAACAAACATAATTTTCCAGGAATATGAATAAAAGTCTAAACTTAAAGAAATGCAAATTAAAGGGCCAACATTTTCTCCAAAGTGTTACATATTTAGAAAAACAGAGCTGGCCCTGGCTGCTATAGCTCAGTGGATTGAGCGTGGGCTGGGAACCAAAGGGTCCAAGTTTGATTCCCAGTCAGGGCACATGCCTGGGTTGCAGGCCAGGTCCCCAGTGAGGGCCATGTGAAGGCAACCATACATTGCTGTTTCTCTCCCTTTCTCCCTCCCTTCCCCTTTCTCTAAAAATAAATAAATAAAATCTTAAAAAAAAAAAAACAAAGCCAGGTAATATTGGTTCAATTTGGAACATTCTTATTTACTAGCAGTGAAAGTGAAAAATTTGAATAGCCTTTCTAAAAGGCAGTCCAATAATAATTACCAAAAACATAAAAAAAAACCTCTATGAAATAGCAATTTCTCCTCTAAGAATCTATCCTAAGTAAATAATTAATAATGTGTAAAAAGAGTTAGCTCCATCATTGTTTATTGTAGTGGAAAACTCAAGATGAACTCAATATCCAGCAAGGGGGATTTATATCAAGGTATATGCATATGATGGAATATTGATGTACAAGGATAATTTTAACATGGTAGATATTCATGGTATGTTAAATTTAAAAATACATAAAATGAAAGACTACTTTTAAAAATAAATATGTATATATGGTATCTGTGTCATGTATATATGCATGTATGTATATTGTGTGTATATGTACATATATGGGATTTGCATGTGTGCATGTATGTATGTATAGTAATTCACAGAAAAACACCTGGAAGGGTATTGCAAAATATTAAGAGTTGCTGTGGCTCACAGCATTATGGTTGATTTTTTATTCCTAGTGAAGTGACTTCTCTGAGACTAAGTCTCTTCATCTGTGAAATAAACGAGTCATACCAGATTAACCCGCACAACTTACAGCAAAAGTAGCCCATAATTCTAAGAGCGATGATAGCTAAAGACCATGAGAAAATGTTTTTTTATTTTCTCAATTGAACTTTGGAATTAATAGAATAAAACCAGATTTATCCTGAAGTATCCCTTGCTTTACTTAAAATTCAAATCCTGATGTTTGTTTGTAAGTTGTGTGTAGTCTCTTTTAGTAATGCCTTTTCTGGTATGGAATACAGTGAAGTAGATAAAGACTTCCATTGAAATTAGGTAGTTTCCCACAGAATTCTTAGAAACACAAAGAAATCTTGTGAATATGTTATATACATTTTAGAGTTTTATTTACCATCCAGAACCCTAAACATAATTCTTGTTTTGGGAAAGTGTCTTTAATGAAAATTCACACTGACAAACTATAGAAGATGCAATGTTTAAAATTTCTTTTGCTGAACAGAGATTTGTATGTGCCCTAGAAACTGTTGGAAAATTGTTCTGCTTTTATTACTTAACGAATATCACTCTACTCTTATTTCTAACTAGTAATGAAAACACCTGGGCAATGATAAGGAATAATATTTCAAATGGTTATTCAGTAACTTACTGTGAGAGTGAAATAAATCCCGCTGTTAGATGCTCAACCTTTCACAGAGGCATAGGCAATGCTAACAAAAGTGGCTTTCTAAAAGTGCTTTGCCTCTTCCTTGCTCAATCCAGGTTGCCAAGGGGTAAACCTGGCAGACGTCATAAACTTCCAAGAGGGAACATATCTTATTTGCCTTACACCACCAGAGGATTGGGTCAATTATTGCTATTTGTTTAACATTGGTGTTGACATAGTGCCTTTGCCCTGAGGAGCCCCAGGTGCTTTATAAAATTAGTCAGCAATTCACATCACAGCCTTTATGCCTGAGAGTGCACACTGAAAATTATAATGATTCATGGGACCTACAGCCATCCCTAACTCACATTTCTGTTTGCCCTGTGAATAAAACAAATATGCCAGTTACCTCAAAGAGCTAGCAGCAAGAGGCTCCAGTGGGTCACTGATGGGAGTTTCTCCCTTGTGTAAACAGGTAAACTCTTCTAAGAAACATTTTCTGTACACCCTCCCGAGTTGAGCCTCACTGTACTTTGTTTCAGGGCCATACCTTCCTCAGTAAGGAACTCCTTTTAGGTCTTTGCTCAAATAGCATTTTCTTAATGAGACGTTCCCTGACTGTCTGTTTAACAAACAACAAAATAAAACCCATTATCAAGTGCAGACATTCTGTATTCTCTTGCCTACATTATTTTTCTCTCTAGCACATGTAGCTTACAACATATTCACAAGGTCAATTTATTTATTAAATGTCAACTCCTTTCCACCAGATTGTAAATTTTATGAAAGTAGATCATTTATTTGTCTGTTGTGTTCAATTATGTATCTTCAGTGGGTGCCTGGCACATAATAGGTGTGCAGTGAGCATTTGTTGGATGGATGGATGGATGGATGGATGGATGGATGGATGGATGGATGAATGGATGAATGAATGAATGAATGAATGAATTTTACCCAATGATGCAACAAGGAATAATTGGATTCTCTTATTGCCAATCAAAATCAAAGGCAGCAAAGAGAGGAGTAAGTAACAAGAGTGGACTGGCATTGTATCAAGATTTCTATTACATTCCTTAACAGTGAAAAGATCCATGCAGTAATATAATGTGTTAATCAGACTTTTCTCCCTCATTAGTTGCCAAATTTAAACTGATTTAACCAAATAGGCAGTTTATGGGATGTTGAAAGTGGGAACTGGGAAATCCAGAGAGTGCAGCTGGATTTTATAGGTGCAAGGTTTACTTCTCCTGCTCTTACAATGTGATTAGGACACTAGCCTCTGTGTCTCACCCACCCCCCACATTGCTGTCTGTTTCCAGCTTTTCGTGTGTGGTGGGAATGATAGCTAAGACAGCACCAGGGATAATCCTGAATGTAGTAACCCCAGTGGCATGAGAACCTATATTTTCCAATGGTTCCAATGAAGACTTAGGACTGATTGAAATGGTTGGGCTTGGGTTAAATGCCAGCCTTGAAACAATGATGTGACTGACCAGGCCTTTGTGCATCCCAGCAGTGGAGGTCAGTCCCATCCTCTGAAGGTGTTTTCCCAACAGAAAATTTGATTTCTGCTGGCAGAATAAGAAGGGGCGGATTTGTGACAAGTATGCAAAGATGTACTATTACCAGAAAAATAAATCACATTCAAAGAATTTCTCATTACGATGAGGCAGAATTTCTAAATCTTTAATGTTAATGCCCTACTTGCTTATATCAGATTACCATATATTTAACGGCCTAATTGTGTGAATTATATTTTGAAAGGAAAAAATGAACTTTGCTTTATTTTCAGTAGCAGATCCTTTCGAATGGTCTGCCTGTATGATAAGTGTGATATTATTCCCAACTTAGTGAAAAGGAGACAAAAGTGTAAAAGAAGACTAAATTTTGGCTGTGTAAAAAGCAAATGTTTATTTAAGGCTGTTATTACTTATTTTCTTCTTATATAATTTAATAATTCTATCTTATCCTGCTTTATTAATAATATTTAGGCAAGGTATTAAATTCTAATTCCCTTCTATTTTTTAAAGAGTCTGCTTAAATATACTAAAAATTCAAAAGTTTTCTGTTTCAAATATTAAAATTTGCATTGTATAAATACTACTACTTCTCTTTGCTATAGAAAACTGAAAGAAGACCATGGATAAATACAACTCACAGATCATACTAAAACTAACTTTCAGCCATTACTGCTTGCGTCTTTCCATACCAAGAGATGTGTAACAAGGTATTGGATATCCACTCCTCATCATTTCTTCCCTAGCCTGTCTACAGACTAGTTGTAGCTGGAGGAAGAATGAGATAATGTAATAAGACCACATCCTATTAATAGATGAACATAGAATTAATTCATAGGCGGAGCTCTCAGGGAATCGAGATATGGCCTGGTTGGCATGAAAACACAATGACCATGTGCACCAATGTTGTTAAGTATGCTCTACCATCTGAGAAAGGCATTCTTAACGTTAGCTTTGAGGCCAGTCTTTCTGCTAACAGAGTGCTCACTTACTTTAGGTCACTAATTCAGGACTAACTCAGTAGTTTGGCAGAACTAAATTCTGAAGTATCCACCTCAATTCAGGAATGACTCAATTGAATCAGCTAATTCCATAATGAGGAAAAAAATGTTTCGTGGTTAAGTATTTCTACATTAGTGTTTTGATAAAGGCACTGTGTTCTTAGTAGTTCATCTTCCTTTGTTCCTCTGAAAGTGTGATTATTTCTAAGTTGTTGCTTTCCAGGTAAAAGATATGAGATAGGGAAAGGGAGCTTCTTAGGGAATTCTTTTCTTTCGTGATCCACTTAAACTGGATTTTTGATTGATATCCATTGATACCCTATGCATATTTGATCAACATAGTAATATTTTTCTTTCCCATATGATAAGAATTTTGAGGGATGGTTTTTTGTGGTGGGAGAGAAGAAATGAAAGACATACAATATTAATGTGTCCTTAGGGTCCGAACAAATAACACAGCCATAGCAAATTTATAAAGATTAAAAAAGCATAGCCAGGACCACACTGTGGCTTTGGGGCCCTTAGGTACATTTGACTTTTATGGACCTCTTCTTCCATGAAAAATATTAAAAGTTACAATTTAAAACTGAGTTGATCTAAAGATAATCTAAACTGAATTATATATTTTCTGATTTTTAAAAATTAAAATATTTTCATGGGCTCCTAAAAGTATGGTGGACCCTGGCCAAGCTAGTCCCTGTGCCTAATGGAGAAGTGAAGCTGGTCCCGTCGTGGCTAAAGTGGTTACATTTTAAGTCACAGAGCTGTTTTCTGCCTACTGTTTATCTTTTTAGCTTAAATGGGTTTTAAGCTAAAACGATAAATGGGTTTTTAAGATTAACATGAGTGGCTACAAATGGGATGGGAGGGGGGAGCCAGGGTTTGTGAAGGGAGCTGGGATAAGCCGATATTAGGCTACATCAAGCAAGGCTACCCATGAAAATCCTTCTCAAGACAGGATTTTAAAGCTGTTTTACTTAGTTTGTCAACATCTTTGTTCTTCAAAGGTTTGTGTTTTTATGTGCTGATGATTTGAAAGAAAATGCCAAAATGATTATATTTACATTGTGAATTTGTACAGTAAGGAAAAACTAGAATTTTTCATGCAAAGAGTACTTAGAGTTGTACTCAATATAGTTTTTCAAAATAAAATTGATATTGGAATATCTTTCCTGTGATCCTGGTGAAATCTCAACCTATCATTTAAACAATGCAAATGCTCACTCACGTGTTTAATAAAAAGCCTCCAGCCTCCCACTGAGCCTGCCTTCTCCCTGAATCTCTAGTTCCCAGTCATCTGTAGTTTGGGGAAACAGAGCTAACTTGGGTAAATGAATTCTGTCAACAAGTATTTTTTTTGAGACCCTCTTGGCCATGAGCTATCTAGAATGAAACTGGTAGTTTCCCTACAAAATTCTTAGAAACACAAAGAACACCCACTCTTCTGTCAAACATCACTGATAAATGCGAACAGTTTTTACTTGGTAGGTGTTAGAATCAAATAACAAAACAAAACAAAACAATGCTGTTGCTTATTGGCTGTATGGCTTACATTTATCCTTGACATTTCTGTCAGCCAGGTGCCAGGTACTATTTCAGGCACAAGGGTGCAAAGATGTATAATGCGTAGTGCCCACCTTCAAGGAAATCACAGTTTAAAAGGAAGACAGGTAAATGAAAATGAAGGGAAGGATGGAAAAGCATAGGGATGAAATGAGGGTACATGAGCATCTCTTAAACGAGGCTATTCATCAACTAAACCAACTCGGAGGGAGTGTCTCTTTACCACTGAGCTTCTTACCTCTATTTGTAATTGGATATTAACCTCAGAGGGCTGTTAAGTTTAAAGATGAAAATGTTTAAAAGTTCTCTAGCATGAAGCCTGGGACATGTGTTTGGCACAGTAGTTTCCAATTCTGCCACTCCTGTTTTTCTTGTGAAGAACATGTCACAGGGAAAGATAAAAGAAATGATAAATCACCAATCCCATAATCAATCCCTGAATGGAGAAGGTTTATGTAAACTATATATATATAGCCATGTTTTAATCAGAGTGTCTGTTAATACATCCATTTGTATCGTTTATTCCCAGTGTCAAAATAGAGGCTGTGTCTGCTCCATAACAAAGATTACAAAAACAACATCAATCTGAATCATTAATAATCAACTTTTTATGTTTCTCTTCATACATTTGGTTGTGATGTAGAGAATGCTAGAAAATAAACTAAAGTGCTTCTTGTTAAAAAGAGTCCATTTGTTAAAAGAAGTCATAATGCTTGGGAAACATTGCCACACCATACTCATCCCTAGAAATTGTGCCTATGTTCTGTCTGTAAGTGTCTGACTTGGGAGGGAGTTATACTCGGGTCACCTGCCGATGCTACCGATAGCATTTGTCAGCTTCCTAACAGCTCACCTCCCCCAATACTGGCTGTGGATATGACTTCCGGTGAATAGCTTAGGGTTCCCCAGCCTCCCCCACCACAACGGAACAGGGTGCCGTGTGGCTGTGCCTTTCTCTCTGTTGCTCTGAAGTAACTACTGGTGGTGGGTTTCTTGTTTTGCCCCTTTCTTTCTGTGTTGCCAGAAGCAAAGACTGTTTCTTATGGCTCACGTGGCCAGATTAGGTTTATCTCTCATGATGACAGATTTATTGTTTTTTTGTTTTTAAAAATTATATTTAATAAAAGTGAATAGATTAGAAGATCTGAAATGTTATAAAGCAGTATACACAATGAATAAATAATCTGCACAGGAGAGTCCTGTCTACACTACATAACACTGTCTAGTATGGGAATACTCAAAGTAAATCCAGTGATAATGGAGAAAGTCCATAAAAATGCTAACCTGTCTTCCCTTGTATGAAATTGTTTATACTGGAACAATATCATGATGACAGATTTAAAGGGTCAAACCCTATCACCATTGTCCCCTGAGTCCTCTCAAACCCGTACCAGATGGCAGCGCTTGTTGGCAAGCTTGGGGAGGAGCCCCTTGCCCTGCACCTCTGCAGCCAGGCCTCCTTTCTGTCCACACTAGACACCAACCAATTCTGCCTAAATCCAAAGCGATCGCGGCCTTTGGCAGTCACGTCTCTTGTGCCCTCTGGCATGGATAGAACGAGCGTCAACTGGGTAATTCAACCCTTGAGCTGCTTCTTCGATGAATGAGGGCATCCAAGAACTGGCTGCCAGTCACCTCGTCCTTGTGCCCAGTTTTCCTTGGTGCGGGGTGCTGAATGGTGGCTGTCCATTTCCACACCTCTCCTCCTGCCAAGTGTAGGATTTATGGTCTGCATGCCCCCGTGGGGGAGTCGATCTGAGGCATTTTGCTGCCACAGGCCTGTGAATGTTTAGAATTGTGTGTTTATATTTCCAGGGCTACGGTTTGAAAATTGAGGGAGCAAACAGATAGCAAAGAATTTACTGGTCAAACTGCTACTGCTTCCTCATTCGGAGGGCTTATTTTATGTCTAGATTCCTATGTAGCAATTCTTTTCCTGAACTTCATTTCTTTGGGTAGATGCTTTCAAGAAGGTTTTTCTGTAAGAAACCCCCTTAGAAGAGGTGTTTACGTGAAGTGATGGGTAAGCAAAGTCTGCCTGACACAGGGAACCTCAGAAACTTTCCCATAATGAAAAGGTCTGGCTTGTGGGTGGGCGCTCTTCCATCCAGACAGACGGGAATGTGGCTAGGCGGCCAGAAGACACATGGACTTGTGACCACCGGGACAGGCACCTCGCTAGAAAAGTCCCAGCAGCTGGGCCTGATAATTGCTTCTGAGTGTACTAGCAGGCATTTGACTTTTTAAAACCTATTCTGTACTCCTTTTATGTCGTTGTAGTCATGATTTCCCCGCTCAAGAATTTCCTCATATGGACTCTCTCAGTGAAACCTTTTTTGCCTACTGCCTCCCCACCATGTCGTTTGAATATGTTTATGGATTTCACTAGCCAGTGAAAGAAATTTAACATGCCCTGGATGAGGCCATATCTATCCATTTTGATTCTTCCCTTCTAACGATTTGTTTATTCAAATAAGTCTTTGAAACTAAATGGATCAAGGTGAACATTTTAAGAGCTAGCATGAACTAATACCCATAAACAGTTGCCAAAATAGGCTCATACAATTCATGATAACCGCCTGCCCTTCTCCCTCCTCCAACTTTGGATGGATTAATTCACTGCATCACAGCCAGTGCCTGAGTACAGAATAATTTATTTTTGTGTCACTTCATGACGAAAACCCAGCTGGCATTAGCTCAAGTTATGCAGCTGGCTATTAATTGAAGAAAACTCTGTCACTCCTCAAACACGATGTGATTCAGCAGATCCTTTTAATTCTCATCCCTTCTATTATACCAAGAACAAACGTAAATAACTCACTTGGCGCTGCTTGTCATGGATTGTAGATTAGCTGACAGCGTGCTGACTGATTGCATTAATGAAAGCTCTGGGTTGCTCTTCTCAATTGATTTTTATTTCTAGAAGTTTGGACCTTTTCTGAGGCTTTAATGTTGTCCAGTAGAAGAAAATATCGCAACCTGCCTTTGTTCTCATGTACTGCATAACTAATTTTCAAAGTAACATAAAATTTCAAATTGCAGCACTTCCAGGGTAGCTGCTGGTCTTCTGTGAGCGAATGTGCTGTTTTTCTATCATACTTGACTGCGCTTGTGGTTGTATTATAAACAGAACCTCAAGAGAGATTTGTTCAGGATTTTTAAAATACATAAATATGTAATACAGAGTACATGGTGTGCCAAAATTTTTGATGAGTGAATTTTATAATTCTTAAAATATGAGACTTCTTGGCATGAAGGGATGTTATGGTGTGTTAAAAATCATGGAACTTTTCCATAAAATAAAACCCTGGGTAGAAATGACAGGAGTACTAAAATAGTGCATCACTTTGATCCTTGTCGGGTAAGGAAATTCACCAAATACGTTATTCCATGAAAATATGGTTCAGCAGTAGGACCTCTTCCATGCCCTACCTCCACCCCAGCTTCTGTCCTCTGGAGCAAATGCTTACCAGGTGCCAAATGACTAGTTATTAGTATATCCCGAGGCCTGAAAATGAACTTCATGTAGCAAAATTGTACCTTGCTAAGGTTTAGGGTATCAATGAGGGAGGGGTTCAGTGGGATTTTAGCAACAGGGACTGGGAAAGAAATCAGAACCTGCCAAAAAAAAAAATAGAACTTGCATGCTAGATGAGACCTTGGAGAACTGGCTTGTCCCTAGAGGCTGGTCTTCTGACTCATCAGAGGAACAGTATCCAAAGGGCATAAGAGAGCTTGGCTTGGATTAGGCTGTCTTGGGTTACAGGAGATCCAAAGGTAGAAGGGGCTTTGAGGTAGGAGACGATCCTAATTTGGACATCTGACACAGGGTGTAGTGTGCATGAGGTAGACCTCAGGGGTTGGGTAATCTGGCAAGAAGAGAAGATGATGCAGGAGCCAGCAGTCCCAGCTGACCTCTAGGCAGATCTGAGTGGCAGAAACGACTGAAGTTGTTGTCATGGACCCCTCCGTGGCAGGATTATTTCATGAACTCAGGTGGGTTAAGGCTACAGTGAGTAGATTCAGCTGAAGGGTCTATGAAGCTCCATAAACTGATATTACTGCAAAATGGAAAAAAAAAAGCTTTGAGGAAATTATTGGTATTAAAGAGAAATGGCAATGACATTTGTCCACCTAATAATTATATGCCCTTCTTATACAATTCTGAGAAAGCATTTAGCAAAAACTTTCCTCCCTGTGTGAAGGCGGATGTCTCATGTAAATTCCTCTACACGTGTAAACTGGCAGACAATTTAATTGAAAATGTTCTACTAATCTGGGCATTGTCCAAGTATAAAACCAGGAATTTCAGTCCTAAAACATAAACATGTATTTACTTTGAACATTCAGCAGACATCTGGTGGTGGGTATATTTGTGGATTGGGGGTTTAAGGTTTTTATTGGAGAAAGATAGCTGGTGATTCATTTCCTTCAGTGTAGAAACACTTTCTGTTTTGGTATTATTTCGTTTATGAACTTTGGTGTCATGCTACACTTCCTCCATGTGCATCACCTATAATAGTTAGAGTCAGGCCATACATGTGATATATTGAGTGCTTTCTATTTGGGGGTACTATTTTGAATTCTAGGGATAAAGCAGTGAACAAGTGAGAGTCCTCTCTCAAAAGAACCTTTGAGAACAGTGGGAACTTATCTAGTACCGTGTAGTGGACACAGCATGGTGGACCTGCTTTCCTCAGAAGCCATTGCTAAGCCGGATTTCTTTAAATCCAGATACCTTTTATTTGACTCAGCTTATGCCAAAACTGATGAGAAGTAGAACTTTCCAAAACATTCCTTCTTTCTAAGAAGAAGGCTGAAATAGCAAGTCTACGAGACAAAAATAACCTTCCTACCGAGCCCAGCTCCAGATCGAGTTCTCAACTTGCTCTTCTCAGCACAGTGATGCTACAGAGAAACACAGAGTTGATGGGAAGCCTCTGGAGCAAAAAGATTCCACAAGTGCCCCTTTGGAACATTTTGTTGGTGAACTTCACAATTAGTTATGCAGGTTTTTTTAAAATTAAGAATGCTTTTATTCTGCATATCAGAAGGATCCCAAAACACTAATTCGAAAGAACATGAGCACCCCTATGTTTATTGCAGCATTATTTACAATCACCAAGATATGGAAGTTATGCAGTGTTTAAAGAAGGTGACTTAAGATTGCTCCCGTAAGTTAAGGTAGTACACAGTTTAAATACAGGAGGATAGGACAAGATTTTCCCATCCTTTGGAAAAAATCTTCCCCTTTGTGGCTCTGAGAATTCAGAATGAGCAGCTGCCATTTAGAGAGCAAGAACAGAGAAAGAACTCGAATTTGGAACAAGCTTGTGCGTGGGCCCTCATTGTTCCAGGGTTTGCCAAGGGCTACACTATCATCATATTAAACAAATGACTCTTATTCCTTGTGCCAGTTTAATTAACAGCTTGGCTCCTAAATAAAGAAATAACAATTGAGGCAAAACACATTTCCTGTTGAAGGTAAAGCCTCCATAGAGTAATCTTTGGGTGGTTTTCCATTTAGTTTTTTAAACTCACAGAAAGAAACCTTTTTATGAAAATAATGTACTCTTGTGCTGTTAAATTTTAGCACTGAGTACATGCTTCACATATTTAGGCAGCAAAACTGACTCAGATGCTGATGAGGAAAAATAAGAAGAAAGACAGAGTGGGATACTACATGTTAAAATGGCATAATGTTAACTACATAAACAGAGATACTGTGCTTTTCTACTATAAGGTGCATGTATCAGTTACAGCTCAAAGCGTGGTCCCCAGGCAGCTGCATCGGTATCACCTGGGAATTTGTTAGAAATGCAAATTCTCTGGTCCAGTCTCAAGACCAATAAATCAGAAACTTTTGGGAGTGGGCCCAGCAGCATAGCATTTTAAAAATACCTCCAGGAGATTCTAATGTGTGCTAAACTCTGAGAACCAATCCTGTAAAGAGTACCCCAAAGCAAATGTAGAATAACTGTATTAGTTTGTCACCTTTTAAAATGAATTATGACAATATTTAGAAATTCAGAGAAGAGTATATAAATCCATAGTATTTTTTTAAAGCAGAAATGTATGCTTGGAAATATGGGTTAGAATTTCTATTATCTAGTTTTTGGCTTTTTTTAAATTAAGAGGTAAGCAGAGAGGTACAGTGAGCTATTTATATAATTGTGTAGGAATAATGAAGTTTGTTCTAGCAGAAAAGGAGATCTCATGGATAAACTTCACTAATATTCTATCTAGACACATATTCTTTTTTGAGGCAGGAAACACAAAAGAAAATTGGCTGCTTCATCAAATTCAGGGAAATGGTGTTTTAATTCTGTGGAGAAGTAATTTCATTTTCTAGGAGAAATGGGTAGACCAATATTAGTCATTTAATTTTCTTAAAGATGATGATGGTTGCTGTAGTTCTTCAAAGAGATTTAAATTTAGCTAGTGATTGGATTTGGGGGTGTCTGGGGGAGTTGGTGAAACTGTATAGAAGGAAAGTAACTTTGTTTTAGTGGACAGCTAATTATCATTTACTACATGTTTCCTGCAGGACTTTGACCAGAAAGCTAAGGGTGTGAACAGAAATATGAACTCTGGGACCTTTGTACATGACTTCATCTGGATTCACTCATTGAAACAATATTTGTGGAATACCTATTATAGACTTCTCCCTAGAACGCACCAGAGTTGGACAAATGACAAGATGGTCACAGCCATGGTTCTTGTGACATCAGATGTCCAATGGTAAAGCTAGATGAGTCAACAGGCAGTGACAATGAAGTGTAGTAAGCTTCAGGATGCTGTGAAAGCAACTCTCCTGGACCTGAGGGCATGGGCACGGGGTAGTCTAGAAGAGTTTGCAGGAAGAAGCACTAGAACTTGCAAGGGCAGGCTGAGAGAAGAGCATGTGCAAAGTCCAAAAGCACTGAGTTCTTGGCTCCACCACATGACTGAACACGGCACCATCTGGTGGCGCTTGGAGGACACGTGGCAGGTGCACCGGCTCTGGAAAGAGAAAGAGGAGTTGAAGCTGGAGAAAAATGCAAGGAACAGAAAAGAGGGGGGCTTGCTGGCCATGCTAAGGAATCTAGACTTTATTCCAACAAAATGGAAAGCCTTCGAGGTGGTAGGCGTTGGCTGCATTTTGGAGACTGGACTGAGGAAGCACAATGCTGGAGAAAGGGAAATCAGTGGAGATACTCTTGTCCTAATTCAGACGAGTATTCATAGCTTGCTCTAGTGTCAAGGTGGGGATGAAGAGAAGTGAAAAGATTTAGAAATAGCTATTCAGGAAGTAAATTCAACGGAATCTGGTGATTCATTCCATATGGAAGCAAGGGAGAGGGAGAGAATTTGGGCACCTTTGGGCATTCATTGACCTAGGGGCACAGGACGGGTAGCAGGTTTTAGGATGAAATAATTCCATTCCATTTGGATTTACTGAGTCTGAGAATTCTGTGATTGTCCAAGTAGAGATGATGGATAAACTGTTGGAAATGCAATATAGGTTGTAATGCAAGTGATCTGGGCTCTTCTAGCCTCCTCTGTCTGCACAGATGCATTCCCCCTGCTTTATCACACAGAAGCTGAAGCCAAGGAACTTTCACTCTGATCCTGGATTACCTCCATAGAGACGGGGCACCAGTCTTGATGACAGTTTTTAGTGCTACATAAATTTCAAACCACAGATTTCTCTACAGGAAATCTTAGAAAGCAATTTGACTTGCTTGATGAAACATATGTATGAATAATCACACATATTAACTTTCAATTGGTATTTTATCTCAACAAAAGAAAAATATGAGAGAACTAGAATGGTCTAACCCCAATTTAAATTGTCTTATCCTCATTTACATTAGGGATAATCTCCCCATAACAGTAAAATATAAATATATTTACTATAGATTTGTTGTTTGGGGAAAGCGACACGAAAAAACTAATAGGTGGTGAGTATAATAGTTAAAGGGTAAAATATTCACAATTGAGAAAGAAGAATTATGTTTCTCATGCAACCTTTTTAAAATTTTACAATGAAATTATAAAAATGCATTTCCAAATAAAATATTTAAGTTAGAATTTGAGAAGCTTTCTTTTGTCATGTCCAGAAAGAATTTGAGGGCACCTTATCTACTGAATAATTGCACGCATAGGTATTGGTTGTCAACAACTAAGACAAATCTTATATAAATGATGAACTGTCCTGTAAGTTTTTCCCAAAATCCTCTCCATAATTATGGAATTTTAAATTTATTTTATTTTTGAGAAACCACAAAAGTTGTTAGAGAAATTAATATACAAACAAATTCCTACTAGCCTGCAGCGATACTGAGAGCAGGCACGGCCATTGACAGCATTGAGGATGATAAAAATCCCATTAAGGTTTGCATGTAACCAAATGAGAAAAGTTAGGAGGCATGTATATTTCTGATGGTGTATTCTTTTTTTTTTCTTTTTTTTTTAATTAATTTTTTTGTTTAATTACAGTTATTTGCAGCCTCTCCCCCTCCCCTCTCCCTTCCCCTCCCGTTATGATGGTGTATTCTTTTTAAACACTTGCATTACTTTGGTGTATTAAATGGACAATTAAGTCTAATTCTATGATGTACTACATGTAAACTCTTTTTGATTAATCATTGTGAGGCTTCTATTTGAGATCAAAATATTCCTACTTATACATAATACAGACGGAAGCCGGACAGGGTGGGGCTGGTCAAACTGTGAAGTGTTGGCTTTCAGCTTCCATTTTCTTTCCCTGAGCTCTTTGTCTTAATCAGGCTCAGACACGTTGTTCTCTCTAAGAAATGCTTTACTCCAGCCAGTCCAGTGCTAATCCTCATATCCCATCCTAACTTTGTCTAACCATTCAGTAAAATATGTGTGCGTGTAGATGAGCACATATAATATACATAAACCATATTTAACTGTCTGATAAACTGTCTTAAATCTTCCGTAAGTTTAGGACAAGTCTGTTTAAATTGGGGTGAATCTTACATTGCTGTGCTTCCCAGATAGTTCATATACCAACTGTATATTGGACATTAATACATGGAGTAGAATTACACTTAGAGCTGAAGCCCTGCTTCATGTGGGATGTCCCAAATGAGATTTGCTCCTTTACAAAGACTACAGGATGATGTTTTCCATAATGTCATTTAGTGCAGTAGGTATGTAGTAGACTTCATATTAAAGAAGAACGAACATTTATGTTAAAAAGCCAGCACTAGGAATTTGAATAAAGACATTAGAACTGTGCCCTGAAAGCTGAAATCTAAGAGACTGAAAAAAGTGGGAGAAAGGAATAACATATTATAAATGCATAGAGCTAAGAAATCTTAATTGGACCAAAACCTGGGTAGTACAACATTCATGTTGGAAACTTTAAAAGTAGGTAAAAGCTACCCTTTGTAATCAATAGAATTTTATCTGTATTTGATATACTACACATTCACATATTATTGAAAAATATAATCCACTGAGCCCTTTATTTTGATATTTCTTCTTTTTTTAATATATTTTTTACATAAAGTACTTTATTGTTTTTCAATTACAGTTGTCTGCATTTTTTCCCCTCCACGCCCCCCACCCCATCCAAACTCATCTCCCTCCCTTGCTTCCACCCTCCCCCTTGGTTTTGTCCATGTGTCCTTTATAGTAGTTCCTGAAAACCTTTCTCCCCACAGCCCCCCCCACCCCGGCTATTGTTACATTGTTCCTAATTTCAATGTCTCTGGTTATATTTTGTTTGTTTTTTTGCTGTGGATTTCTGGCCTACAGAATCCGTGGTGACTGTGACTGAATGCGTGTATAAATATATCTCACACAGAGACATGCAGGAAAAGAAAATCCGAGACCACGTGACCCTCCCCTTATCTTCTGGGAGAGAGCCTCAGCATAGCTCAGCCTAGCCTTTTATTAATTGTATCACAGCACATTCGCATCAAAATGTTCTTCATTAACTATGCACAGAAGGTGAATTCAAGCCAGGCGGTGGTGGGTGGATTCAGGAAGTTACAACAAAAGGAGGGATATGCAATTGAAAGGGCACACAGAACCATAAACACTGCCAGGAAGAGCCCAGGCAGGTATTAGCATAAGTCCAGGGAGGGGAGAGATTTCAGCAGCAGCAAGATTTTAAATCTAAGAAATATGTTAGCCTGATTCCCCCACAGGGAATTCTACTTCCACGAACATGGGTCCACATATGCCAGCTTGTGCTACACACGAGAGACCTTGCTCTTAGACACGCATGAAAGCCCAGGGCTACGATTCCCCACTTATGGAAATGTGAATTCCTCTTAGTTTTTTTCTTTTGTTGATGATGTTCCAGTTAAAGGTGAGATCATATGGTATTTGTCCCTCACCACCTGGCTTATATCACTTAGCATAATGCTGTCCAGTTCCATCCACACTGTCGCAAAGGGTATAAGCTCCTTTCTCTCTGCTGCGTAGAATTCCATTGTGTAAATGAATCATAGTTTCTTGATCCACTCATTTGCTGATGGGCACTTGGGTTGCTTCTAGCACTTGGCTATTGTAAATTGTGCTGCTGTGAACATTGGGGTGCATAGGTTCTTTTGAATTGGTGTTTCAGGTTTCTTAAGGTATAATCCCAGCAGTGGAATTGTTGGGTCAAAAGGCAGTTCCATTTTGAGTTTTCTGAGGAATTGATATTTCCTCTTTTTAACATATATTTTTTCCATTGAACATTTTTCTCAACATTTTTTTTTTCTTCTATGGCTTCTTTCTTCTCAAAATTGTTAAAATTACATTAATATCAGTGTCCTACAGAAATATTTTCATTCTTTGGCTTAGGCATTTTAATTATTGAAGAGCATTGTAGTTACATCTCTGTTCAGACATTGCTGCTGCTAAGTTTCAGTCACCATTCTTTAAGGCTTGGAAGAGATCAGCTTCTTCAGCACTGCTCTGCCTCAGACAATGTGATGTTAGTATAACACGGTAACGCCGCACTGTGCTGACATTGTTCAGGCACTGACAAAACCTTTCTTCATTGAGTATTTAGTATGCACAAGGCAAAGTCAACTTTGCCATTTTAGGATTTATAGAACCTGCCATTTATAAGAAGATTTTATGAAGAAAAATTAAAGTCCCCAAAATGAGTGTTGAAATCCAGTTTGCATTTATAGCCCTCTGATGCCTTTTTTAAAAAGGCTCTTATCTTATGTCAATAAAAAGGATATATTTATTATAAGTTGTGACTGTAATGCTTATGGAAAATTTCTACCCTAACCATGCTAAAGATATAAGTGAGGAAATGATGCTACTTTGTTGTATTTTCCCTGTGATTTATGTATTTAATCTCAATAGGAACTTTTTGAAACACTGGTACTAATAGAGCCCAAATTAATACCAATGCAATGTACTTTCATGCATATATTATCTCATTTGTTTTTACATCATTCTCTAGGAGGTAAATATGTAACACTTGGTCTCATTAGCATCACAACAGATTATTAGGCAAATCAACAGAATGAAAATTTAAAGCTATGCTATCAAATTGAAAAACACTCCACTTACCATATCTTGCTGTGTATAAGGCACACCCACATTTTTTGTGCATTATATATGGGATTATTATACTCATGGTATGTAATCATTACATCCATGTATAATGTGCATCCCTATTTTTCACTTAAAAATTTGGGCAAAAAGGTACACATTACACATGGCAAAACATGGGTATATATTTAAGCAGTACCTCTCACCCACTTAAATCACCTAGGGAACTTATAAAATTTCATGCCCAGGATGAACATCCAGACCAGTGACATCAGCATTTCTGGGGACAGGACCCAAGGGACAGTATGTTCAATGCCCCCAGTAAGGTTACTGCTTTAAAGTCTCACTAACGTCCACTCACAGAACTGCTGGTTAAGAAATGTATCCACCACACTGACTGTCTCGCAGTGGTGCTACTTTCCACCTGCTCATGTCACTTTGAAATGTGATCATTTGAACCAGCTGGATACATGCAAGGCATGCCCCTCTTCCAATCTAAGCATTATTTAGCCTTCAACAGTTTGTGTGAATAATTAATGCAAAATAAGCATCACATCCAATGTTAAGAAATACATAATAAGAAGTTCAAAATTTTCCCCCCTCAGCCATCACATTGAAACTCAACTCAAATGTCTCTCCATTTCTTGTCTTCACCTCCACCACCTCTGCTTTGGCCTAGCCTTTTGTCAAGTTAGAATGCTCTGACAACAGTCTCTGTGAGATTCCGTCCAGGCCTCATGCTTTTGCCAGAGCACATCTCCCTAACAAGAGATTGTGCTATGTTAACCCAAAGCCTAGAAACTCTCACTGGCTCTTCACCACCTGCAAATAAACCCAAGCCCTGTAACACAGGACATCTGAGTGTTGCAGCTCCATTGCTTGCAGGTTCCCCCCTTGAGGCCCTTCATGATGGGGTGCTCTTGTGCACACACTCTTTCTCTTATGGAGAAAGTCCTCAACCCCATTTTCTACCCTGGAAACTTACCATCCAAGACCCAGTTCAACAGCAACTTTTCCAGGACCCTCTCCTTGGTTCTTCAGGAAGAGTTAGCTGCTATGTTCTCTGGGCTGGATGATGATGATGATGATGATGTCTCACCTTTATTATAGCAATTGTATAAGTAAAAGGGTACTTCCAGTTACTAACATTAAAACGGTACATGTGCTTTGTGCTTATTTAACTCACCATGGAAAACACCCATATTTTTCAAGATTCTTGAAGTTTTAAAATATAGTTGCATATAATAGAATTTTGTTTGTTTGATTTTGCTTTTTCAGGTTTTCACCACTAGGCTCTTTGATTCTTATTGAGAGAGGGAATCAGTCTCTGAAAAATTTATCTAAATTATAAGAGAATGTCAATAAAATGTGGCAGATTTTTGTTACTATCTGAAAAGCATTTGATGTAACAAAGAGTTTATTTTGCATGAGTTATTTACGTAAACTGACAAAAAATGAGTGAGACGTTCAGGTTTGGGTTGTGGGGGAGGCTCTCATGTCTGCGGCTGATTCAAACAAATATCTAGTTTTCAAAATAATCTGCCCACATGGTTTTGGGGTATGACTTATCCCAAATAGCTAATTGTTGACTACAATTTTCGCCTTTGAACAAGCAGTTGTGCACTTCCATACACACCATCAAACACAGCTACTGCACCAAGAAGTACGGCACAGCACTTTAGACTACGACTTCAGCCAAGGGGTTTCAGGCCTTTCTCAACACCAAAAATCATTCGGAGGGGCTGGTCAATCACACGTTTCTGGGCCCCTTCCCCAGAGCTTTGAACCAGTAGATCTGTGATGAGCACCACGTTGTGTTCTTCTAAGAAATCCCAAGTAGACCCTGATGTTGCCTGTCGGAGGCCACGCTTTCAGAGTTACTGCACCAGTTTAACAGAGTAGTCGCTGAGCTTTCACTCCAGGGCACGTACTTGTGGACTAAGAGTGAATAGTTTGATTGTCACCAAACACCCTAATGTTTCCAAATATCCATATTTAGCCACAGACCCACAGAAGCAAACCACATCTATATTAGGTCTGTTTTGGTGGTGTTGTTGTTGTTTGGGCTACTTTGGTATGTTTAATTAAGTCAATCCTGCAGAAAAATAAGTGTTTCTACTCTTAGCATCACAGATTTTAAAAAAAGAACCCAGAAGATTCTATCTTAAACATTTTGATTTTTATCCTTCTGGTAAATATAAGCATATGAGTTCCTGGCAGCCTCTGTTTTCTAAAGGTATATTGGATTTTTTTTTTAATTCATAAATTTTGCCATGGCTGGTATAGCTCAGTGGATTGAGTGAGGACTGAGAACAAAAGGGTCGCCGGTTTGATTCCCAGTCAGGGCACATGCCTGGGTTGCGGGCCAGGTCCCCAGTGGGGGCCATGTGAGAGGCAACCACACATTGATGTTTCTCTCCCTCTCCGTCTCTTTCTCCTTCTGTTGCCTCTGTCTAAAAATAAATGAATAAATAAAAAATCTTTAAAAAATTTCATAAATTTTGTCAGTAAAATTGGAGAAGCTCAGTTTCTTGCACAGATATTCTACAAATAAGTAGTAAAAGTTCCAACCACTAATTCTGGAAAAATAAACAAAAAAATCTATAATTTTGGGGGGCATATTATTATCTTTATTATAATATTGGTTATAAATTTGTGTTAAGTGAAGACTGTTTGTTAGACAAATCATGGTCTAGTCCTTTCCTAAGGAAATGAAACAATGAGCCTGATAATGTCTTACTTCTGTGCCATGCTGCTATTTGCCAACATCCCTTAGTAAACGTTACTGAGAAGGATAGACTTTAGGCAGAAGGGAAGCTTGGAGAAAAACAGCGATATGTTCAAGTTGGCTAAAAGTCTGGACTAGACTTAGGTTTGGAGATGAGATGCCCTATAACTTCCTACTATCCCACCACCTCCTAAGGCGGCCCAAGCACAGTGCACTCAGTGTGCGACCATGGCCCTGAGGATGGCGTGTCTGGCAGGAAGAGAGAAGACGATAGCTTCACTAAAGAATCTTCCCAAATATCTTTTTTTTTTGGCATCTTGGTTGGGGTTTCTAAAAGTCTGGAGTGTGAACCTCTGACCAAAATTGCTGATATTTGAGCTTGAAGAAATATATATTTTTAAGAGAATGATCCTAAGACCAACTTAAAAAGTATAGTATTAATAATTTATATTTATTTAAGGATTTTCAAACCATTTCAATGTAAATCATAGTGATCAAGTCACTCTATAAATTGTACAAGGTGGTCATATTATTTTTCGTATAAAGACTAAGGTTTATTTAATTGAGGTGATGTACTTTTCAAACATAGCTAGTACAGGTCTGTATTCTAGCACCTGCACTTCAAATACGTGCTCATCATCAACCAAATCTGGCTTTTATTCATTCTTTAATTGAAAAAAAATTATTGATTATATACTATATGCCAGATGCTAAGTGCTGAGGATACAAACTTACACTGCAGTGAGGGGTGTGGTAGATGGAATACCGGCCACACAAAGAGGTCACTGCCTAATCCACAGCACCTCTGAATATGTTCTCTTACATAGAAAGGGGATTTTGCAGATGCGACTGAAACCTTGAGAAGTAGAGATTGTCCCAAGTTATCCAGGTAGGCCCAAACTAATCACATGAGTCCTTAAAAGCAGAGACTTTTCTGACTATTAGAGACAGACTTGATGACAAAAAAAGGGGGGGTCAGAAAGATGCAACTTCACCGGCTTTGAAGATGGAGGAAGGGGATCAGGAACCAAGGAATGGGGGGACCTCTAAAGGTGGCACAAAAGGGAAACAGATTCTCCCTAGAGGCTCCAGAAAAAAAATGCAGCCCTGCCAACACCTTGATCTTAGAGCAGTAAGAACTGTGTTAGACTTCTGACCTACACAACTATAAAGTAATACATTTTCTTTGTTAAACTACTGTGTTTATCAAAGGTGATTTGTCATAGCAAAATTAGAAAGCTAAATAGGGAAAGACAGAGTATTCAAGAAAAGTCAGTAAAATATATATATATTGTATGTTGGATGTGGATAAGTACTAAGAAGAAAAGTAAGTCAGGGAAGTATGGCGGGGGGATGCGACTGTAGTTAGAGTAGCCTTCCACGTTAGCCTTTGTGTAGAGACTTGAAGTCTGTGAGGGGAAAGATTGTTTCCCACAGAGAGAAGAGAAGGCTAAAGTCTCTTGCCACTGGACAATTACCCTGCATGTCTCAGTCCCTGAATATCAACATCAAAAGACCAATTACTATTCCACAATATCCAAGTTTTCCCCCACAATCATATATGATAATTTAGGTAAAGGCTCAAAACTCAAAAGATGACATTTGATAAGAAAGTCTAAATAACATCATTTACCTTTTCACATTTTCTGGAGAGTTCATGAAAAAAAATCAGTACTACTTAATTTGCACCAAATTTTTTAAAAAGATATCTTAAAACTTAGTCTAGCCCTGGCTGGTGTAGCTCAGTGGATTGAGCATGGGCCTGCCAACCAAAGTGTCACTGGTTCAGTTCCTAGTCAGGGCATGTGTCTGGGTTGCAGGCCAGGTCTCCAGTAGGCGGCGTGCAATAGGCAACCGCACATTGATGTTTCTCTCCCTCTCTTTCTCCTTCCCTTCCCCTCTATCTATAAAAATAAATAAACTCTTTTTAAAAACTTAGTCTAAAGCAAACAACTTGAGGACATTCAAACTTGTTTCTTTGGGACCATCTGCTCAACATCATCATCCACCAACAGCTTACAGCACTACAAAGGGATCTCGGTCTGTATCTGATACTGAATTGTTGCTATAATAAGTTAAGTGCCAGGAAAAAGAAAGCTATCATAATTATTTTATTATCAAGGACTGTATTTCACATACTAAATAAATAAAAATAAAATTGAACTACTAACGTAGCACTGTTTTAGCCATTAGTCTTGATGGAATTGTCCATTGATACCCCTAAATAATGTGATCAAAAAGACCAAGTCAGTGGTTTTGCCATCTTCTTAAGTACCTGAAAAAAACTGGATGTCTGATTTTTTAATTTATTATACCATATAGTTTTCAATTAAACAAGAATAGAAATGCTATTATCTGTGTCAATAGATATGTTAATATATAAAGCAAAAGAGATACCTAGGTAATTACTGGTATAGTAAACATTCGACAATGACACTTCACAGGAAATAGACCCTACCTGGTACTCAATGTTTGGTCCATGAACCAGCAGCATGAACATCACCTGGGAACTTGGTAGAAGTGCACATTCTTGGGCCCCACCCCACCCCTACTGGGTTACAAGATCTCAGGTGATCCACATACACATTAAATATAAAAAGTATGGCAATGGGGACAGCACCTTGAACTCTCGGTATGAAACATGCCACCAAGTATTTTATGTACTTTAGATCCTGACAGGTCCATATGAACTGACAGTATTCTGAATTCAGTTCTTTAGGGAGCTTACTGTTTCATGCTGCAGGAGATAATTCCAAGGAAGTAGGTAGTGAGTGTTATGCTATGAAGAGTTTAGAAAAACTTTGGCCATATATTGTTTTATTTTGAAACCTTAATTTGGTCAACATATTTTTAAAGATATAATAGTTCATATTGAGGGGTAAAGGGTTTAGAAATTTAATTAATTCAAATGAAGGTAAATTGAAAATACAGCAGAGGCAAGGAAGAGTACAAACCTCTTGCTGAATCCGAAGTTTCAAGTTGGTAGAAGACACCAATGCCCTCTGGCTCAGAACTAATGCAAACTATGACTTGACCTTCCAAAGGCCAGTGCTCGCTCCTTCTTCAATGCTCACGCAGAGAACTCACCATTCCCCCCACACAGCTCTTCTGTGCTTGGCCAGCTCTGCCTTGTTGTCTTGTTCTCGCGTTCACTGAATCCACTTCTGCCTCCACAAAGCTTCCATGTAGCATTGCTCCTACTTCTGAAGCTTGGAGACCCACAGGGAAGTGAAATTCCACTTCCCTTGACACCCTTTTGTGTCCTTAACCGTAAGGTCTGTCCTCTGTGGGGTTTTTTCCCCCTTATGTTAAATACTCTTGTGCTTATCGCGTCTGTCTTTTTATTTCCTAGCTACTCTAATTCTGGCTAACTCCTATCTCACAACATTCCTTTTTAAATTTGTGGCTCAGAGATGAACAAATCATTTCAAAAGTGAACCAAGGAGCTCAGAGCATCAGGTAGACTATTTTTTTCCCTCAACCTGGACATTAACTAGTTTGTGACTTTAAATCACATACTGACACACACAACACTAAACATTCTCAGCTTAGCCTCCAACTCCCTCCCCCTTGGTTGTCATTCAGTTAGATTTTTTTTTTTTTCTAACCAAAGGTCAAGACTTCAAATGTGTCCCTGTTTAACTCCATCTTGTTAGATTTGGGCCATGAAGCTCTTTTCATATCCTGATTCTATCAGCCATTCTATAGCCGTTCTTCCCAGCTTGAAGTCATATTACTCTTTTCCTAAGCAGACCCCTTTCGTCAATAAATTCTGTCACTGCCCTCCCAGTTCTTCTTAAACAAGCTTTACGTTATGTCCATTAGGATCTCTGTAGCTGATGTTACTATGAGTTTGTTTTCTGACATACAGTATGTGATCTTAAATATGTCACTTAATTACAATTCCTCTAGTAGATTACAAGCTTCTTTGTCAAATGTCTTTTGTTTCCACTGTAAAATTTTACATATCTTTTAAGTATACAGTTAATACTATAGACTTTGAATGATGATTGATGGTTAACTAAAAAAAAAAATGGGTGAGTTAGGGACTTAGTGTTTCAGATATAAAAGAAGGATGCTTAGGAAGTGCCCTTTAATGAATAAAACTGTAACTTTTATTAGCAAAATAGAAGGTTCAGGTGAAGCTAGGGGTGCATCAAAGAAGGCTATAATTGGTTTGTTCTTTTCAGGTCCTAGCCCATGGTAATTGTATGTTAGCCAAGTATCTTGCATTTGATTTTAAAACAAATCAGAAGTAGATGACTCAGAAATGGGTGACTCAATCAAATTATAGACAAACCCTTGCTACAGTGACTCTGGTTAATTAAATGTCTGTGACAGCAGAATCAAAACAAGAGGGACTGTATACAATTTAGAAGCAAGGTCATAAAATTATTCCTTTCAGCTGGAGACACCTTAACTCCTTCAGCATATAACATTTTTGAAAGAATAAGCATGGACCTTTATTCTACTTTGTAAAGGAGACTTACATTTTGAAGTTAAATTTCACTTTATCTCATTTAAATCAAGCACATCAAGCCTCATCCATCCAGTGTCTCTCAAATGTTGGGGGAAAGCTTCCAGGTGAACTTCTCCTTTGCTGGCTCTCATATACTTTTCTTTGGTGATTAAAAACTGCAGACTGTGTAAACAAAGCTGGAAAAAGGATACTGTTTTGGGCAATTCAACAGCCTCACAGGATTAACAACAAGCATGCTATTAAAAGTATTTTTAGTACATCCAATTTTCATAAGTTGCTGCGTTTGTTTATTTACATAAATGTAAATTCAAATGTATGCATATACTTCCACCCAGAGCAAAAGATAAATGTATGAACACATTGGCACTCAACACCACCAAGCCATTCCGCGATTATTTCAAAGTAGGATTGTAAATACTTTTAAATATTCACATTTTGGTTTTTCTGTATTTTCTCCTATAAGCTCTCATTTTGGCATAAGAAGAAAAGTATGATTTTAACTAAAAATTTTCCAAAAGTATTCTTTGCAATAGTGAAAATGGAAATGAAAAAAGTATTTGTCAATAGGGCAATGGCTATGGAAACAGAAAAGGAAAACTAAGAAATAAAATTAAGCAATGGGAAAAGATTCTTTTGGCCATTTTCAAGGCTAACCAGCATGCAGATTTTCTGTGGTATTAAATAACAAGAGAAGCTGACTTCCTAAAACAGTAATTGTAATAAATAATAAAAATATAAATATTTAGCTTTCCCTGACTTTATCTAAAATAATAGTAGAGAAAAAAATGCATTGAAGCAAGCATCAACTTACTTATTTTAATAAAAGCTCCCAGTTTTAATGTTTCTAGTCAGACAACCTAGAAAATAGTGAGTAGTGGACGTCAGTCTGTGTCTCCCTTGCCTGGTCCCCTGGCTGTCATGGATGTGCATCTGCAAAGAGCCGGATAGTGATTTCAGGGCTTAAAAGAAACACTCTTTGATAGTGAACGTGGTAGTAAGCTTCCCTCATTGCTTCACTGTGGTTTGTACACCAGTCTGCAGCACATCCTTTTTTGAAGCTGTGCAGTCAGCCTGGGGCGCCCTGTGACGTCAGTGGGCATGAGTGTCGCGGGGCCTCGGCAGGCAGCACGGGCTCCTCTGTGTGGCACAGCACACAGGAGGCAAAATGGCAGGGCATTTCTGCTGTGCATCTAGTCTTCATAGTTCTTAAAAAGTGAAAATGTTTATGACCACAAGAGTTTGTTTTTGGTAAAGGGGAGTGTATCTTGTTTTTTTTGTTTTTTTGTTTTTTTAACAAAGCAGCTTATTAAAGTTATTGAGTAGTTTTCTTAGGAGCAGCCATTTTCCCACTTTCTTATAGTAGTGAGTGATCCTCTATGATCATAATACAACTGTAGTCTTCCAAGAGAGACTGTAGCGCAGAATAAGGTATACTGTCTAATCCTGTAAGAAATTTGGACAGTGAACCAACTCCAGGACCGATATGGAGCCCTCTCAGAAACTTCCAGATGTGTGAAATTCATATGGAAACCAACAGAAAAGTCTATCCATTTGTAGAAATCTTCCAGGAATGTTTTCATGGTTCAAAGCTGATATTCCATAACTGTATTCTTTGATAACATGTTCTATTGTCTATAAACAGTCACAGGTGCAAAAATATAGTATGAATTTTAAACTCCTATGTTGACCACAAGGTTTGTGATTTTGTAGGTGCCCCTTGATTTTTATCTTTTCAGTGGAAAAAAAGGAGGGATGGTTGTGTGTGAATGAAATGTATGAATAAAGTAAAATGGAAAAACGTGAGAAAGGCAGGCGTTAGGGAGCCACTGGCAACAATGGCATTGGTTGGCATCGGTTTCAAAAGCCAGCTACCCCAGTTTCAAGGATTTGCATTTAGGACTAGCAATTAAATTACAAGCTAATTAGTCAGGAGCTGAGTTAAGCCTACTGAGAGGGCTTCATAGTCATATCAACGGTGTAGAAGATGTTCTGTTCCGAGGCTAAATACTTCTAAACCTCTTATGCCTTGTGAATGTTGAAAAGTCAGTGTTGTTCTGTCCCTGACCTTTTCTGTTCCTAAGGGGGATTCTCACTCAGGTCAACTGAAATGCATCCCCGCAGCAGCAGAGCCCTCTGTAAATTGAGGAAGTTCTCCAGGTGCAATGCTCTGAGAACAGCAGGCATTTCAGAATCACATCCGGTAGATTGTTAATGTCAAGTGGCATAAGCAGCTTCACCTGACCACAACACTCTTTTCCTGGAATTCACACTTTAATAAGCAAGTGTTAAAATTGTTGGCAATTTCTCCAGCTCTCTTAAAAATACAATGGTCTTCTCAAATTATAGCTTCAGTGCATTAAGAGTACCATGGTAGCCTAAGTGACTTAATATACAGATTAAACATTTGACACGCGCCCACAAGTACCATAGTGTTGAAGGATCACCTCTTTGCTACTCGATTGCCATCTGTGTAAAACAGTGGGTAGTGCAGCTGTTTATGTGTGGCTAGCCTCTGTATCCAAGACTTGACTTTATAGGAGAATGAACACAAATATATGAATATTGATCTTGATTCATAGGAATTGTTTTAGAACTGCAATCCAAGCAAATACCCTTTTATATTTATTTTTTCTCTCATTTCTACATGGTTATTCTTAATTCAAGAACAAATATTTAAATGATAGCCACTCAGTGACTATTCTAAGTAGATTTTAAATCTTTTTCCTCTAAGGATCTGAATTGATACTAAAATACACTCTACTTTGAACTTTGTTTTGATTAAATTGAATTGTATTTTTTTTTAATTTGTGAATGTGGAAGGTAATACAATGTTCTATAACCATCCCAAATCTGTGGTCCCTTTTCCTTTAGTCTTAGTGGATGGTTGTTCCTATTCATTCAGCACTTTTTTTAAATGTGTATCATGCCAGCTCCACCTCATATGAAATGTAAATTGATGTAAAAACCTTTTATATTCTCAACAAATGATCAGTTATTGTCTTCATATCTTTACATTCATTAAGAGTCAACATTCAACCTTAACAGCAAACAAATATTTAAGCGCTTACTGTTTACCATGCACTTTTCTACCGTCCTGGGAAGATGGATGTAGAATTGCAAGTGCATCAAATATTATCGAAGAGAGGTGGGAGGGGCCTCAGGGCCCATCAGAGGACAAAAGCTAGAGTTGCGCCAGGGAGAGGTAGGGATGGTGTTAGAGCAGGTAACTTTTTTAGAATTCACCAGGAAGTTATGTTATTTGGAAAATAGGGGGTGGGAACAGGTGGGGACTATTGGGAAATGAGGGAGGGCCACATAACATAGGATTTGGTATTGACTCAAGGTACATGTAGAGGCCATTGCAGTTGGCTGGTGAAGAGCGGTGTGCGGAGAGGCAGTGTAGGCATGCGAGGCCAGTTAAGAGTCATGACTTTAGTGAAGGCAAAGGATGAGGAGGACCTAGATTAGCAAACAAAAATCATCCTGTGGTTTGCCTGTTGACTGTTGTTTTATCTGGTGATTTTGGCTCTGTCTCTCCTCCAAGCCAGGCTCAGGTTCCTGGGTTCCCCCCATTACCTGCAGGAGACCAACAGTCGTGCATCTATTTCTAATTTTATTCTGACTTGGTCTCTATGCAAGATGGGCCAAGTCTCCCTGGTACAACACCGGAAATGCATTTATGCAAAGACAGGGCACCTGTGCTCCTTTCAGTCCCCCTTCCCTCCCTGCCCTCACGCTTCAGTCCTCTTTCCCCATTCTCATCTGCGCATCATTGACTGTTGCTGCCCCTGTCCTGCCTTAGTTCCCATTGGTTATATTTTGCAGAGGAGACTCTTTTTAGGAGTGATCCCTTGTTGTTTCTTTGGATCCCTTGGAATCTACCTAGTTAACATGGTGAATCCTCATGATGCTGGCATATCTCCAAACCTCAGAAATATAAAGGTTCCTTACATATCTAAGGAATAATCCCATGGCAGTCTTTGAAACTGGGGAGCTCCATATATAAATGTGTATATATACATATTTTATGGTTATGAACAGTTCTTTGTGCCTTTTAAAAGCAGCAAAATAATGAAAATATTGACATTATTCAATGAGTTAGTAGTTGAGATGAAGGGACTTCTGAGGGTTTCCCTGGTTTAAATACAAAGCCTGTGCAGCAAACCCTGAGCCCTTTTGTACCCTCACCCACATTATATTTTCCTTTGAAGGAAAGGTTCTGTGAAACTTTTCTCTTTCCTGTCTTTAAATCTGCTTTCCTCTTATGCTTCTCTTAGTTCTCCTTCTTTCATGTAAAATACATTCTCATATGAGCCTGTTTCCCTGAGAGGTACTTCTCCCGAATTCTCATGTCCCTTCTGCCCGTCCATATGGATCTTCTTGTCCCGAACACCTACCGTGACCCTTCTTGCCTCTGCCTTCATTATCCCACTCCTTTGAAATTTAGTTCTACAGACTTTTAAGCACTCTGGAAGGCACTGTGGTCAGCACTGAGGGTTACAGAGAATATGGCACAATGGCTGGTCACTGGTTACAGCCATGGGGCAGAGAAAACACATCTATCAATACATAAGTGCTAATATAGAGATATATTTTTTTATACAATGGAGAAGGAGGATGAAGAGTAGATTTGCTTTGCTGAACAAATCCAGTGGCCTGACTATTTCCAGCCTCCCCCCACTCCGCCGAGACTAAATATTCTATCCCCTCTCTTAGGTTATTGCAATACCCTCCTAACCAATTTCTTTCCTAAAACCCTCCCCTTGCCATCCAGTCTTATCTCCACACAGTGTAGTTTATTCCACAAAAACAATAATTAGGTTACATTGCATTGCTTTCTGAACAGAGCCATCCAATGGCTTCCCCTATAATTTAGAGTCAAAGTCAAACTTCTTTCTTTGTCTTTGAAAGGTCTGTATGATCAGAACTCTACCATCTCCTCCCAGTGACCTGACCCCTTCTCAAGCCACTATCCCCCACCCACTCACTTCCATCACACTGTCTTCATCACTGTTCCTTGAACCTACCAGGCATGTTCTGCATCACAGTCTTCACACTCACTGTTCCCACAGCCAGGACATCTCTTCCTCTAAGGATGTGTCTGGTTGGTTTTATTCTGTCCTTCAGATCTCTGCTCATTTGTTACTTTATCAGTGAACGCCTAACACCCTGAAACTCCCTGCTCTATTTTTCTTTATAGCACATATGAACTACTATACCTTTTCTTGTTTAATTGTTTATTGACCATCTTTCTCCAACAAGAAAACAAGGTCTATGAGGCAAGGGCTTTTATCTGTTTCTTCGTCAGTGTCTAGAATGGTCCCTGGCATGAAATAGGTGCTCAGTAAATGTTTGTGGAAGGAAGGAAGGAAGGGAGGAAGGAAGGAAGGAAGGAAGGAAGGAAGGAGTAAAAAGAGGGAAGAATGGAGGGAGGGAGGGAGGGAGGAAGGGGGGAACAAGGGAAGGGATGGAAGGAAGGAGAAAGAGGGCACAGGAGAGAAACAGGAAAAGGCAAAAGGAGGAAGGTTGGAAAGAAGAAAGGAACAAAGGAAAGTAGGAAGGATGGTAGGGAGGAAGGCAGAACAGGAGAAAGTCTCATATCAGTATAACTAAGTCTCTAATGTTTCTTAATATCTGTTTAATATCTCTTTTAAGCAAAGGCAGAACTGGCCTTTGGCCTAGAGACTTTGGAAAATAGCATTCTCTGGATAGAAACTAGTAAGTAAGGTTATTCTCTTTACATTTATTTATTTTCAGATACCCTCCTCTCTTTTTATGATGAGTGGTATGGACTTTCTGTTTATGGTAGTGCTATAAAGTTTGCCTTTAAATAAAGGCATTTAGGGTTTTCAAAAAGTACTCTAGTTCAGATTTTGTAAAATAGATAATGGTAGTGGGGAAACTCAGACACTCAAAAATCATGAAGTAGAAATGTGGATATGGCAAAATATGAAGCATATAAATTAATGCCTGAAATTAAGGGGTAATTGACCTAGAAAAATTATATTTTTCAAGGTATACTTCATTATAATTGCAATTCTTATTTCATCATCCATGGAACATCCCTGACTACTGCCCTCCTCACCTTCTATCCTCTTATTTGTTTCGTTTGACTCCTGTACCCTGTCAAATGTTGATCTGAAACTATTTGTTATGACTCACTGTTGTTTGGGGTCTTTTAATTCCATCTTTTAAATTGATGTAAGATCCTTAATGTGAGTGATCCTGTTCTGTTCCCCCCTCTTTTACATCACCGCCACATAGCACATCCTAGCACTGACATAACAGATAATTAATGCCATACATTTGTTATTTTCATCATGACTCACCTAAACAGTAAGAGGTGGGGTCAGAGTACTCAGACAGCAAAAATACCTAAGCATGACTTATGATTACTTTTTTTGAACTATAGGATGATAATGGAGTGCAAACACGATTTTGCCACTAGTAAAAATAATATGCATATTTATTCATTCTGGTAAGAGAATGTAATTACTAGGGCAAAAGCATGAGATAATTGGAGCCAAATTCCAACACATGGATTTCCAAATTCAGTTTAATGCCTGAGAATTAAAACCTGCTAAAAATACTGGCCAGAATAGAAGCCATTTATAAATATATTAGTCTGGCACATTTTAATGAAAATGTGGAACATAAGATATTAAATTTCTTTAATATATTTAGATATAATGATATCAGGGAAGATATTATTTTCACTGTTTTATAAATGGAGCTAGCATTATGTTTTCACTAGGAACTTTTAAATTTAAAATACTATGAAGGGTAAGAACTATTTAGATTGCCTAAAATGACCATTGCTTTGATACCATTTTCTTTGGCATGACCTATTATTAAATATGCATAATGTGAATAATAATGATAGCTAACATGTGTAGATCACTTGGAGTGTGCAAGGCACTGCTTTAAGCACTTTGTGTTTTAGCTCTTATAACTGCCATAATCCTACAAGTAGGAGCTCAGGTCAGCCTCATTTAACTAGTGAGGAATCAAAGCTCCGCAAGACAGTTACCTACCCAAGACCACACAGCTAGTATGTGGCTGAACTAGGTGTTGATGCCCAGTGCTCTGGCACCCAAGGCCATACCCTTAAACAGGACCCTCGAGTGCTGCTCAGATTTTCACAAAACTGTAGTCCAAGTGGGCAAAGCCACAGCAGAGGAATTCTAGCACCTAACACACAGTTTGAAAGGTGGTTGTAAAAGTGTGTGAGCCTTGAAAAGTGAATTTGATCCACCTTTCTCAATGGCATTTGCAATCAGAAGAATTATTGTAATTTATGTTAAATTTCTAATGTCCTTCTTTTACAATAAAATAATTTTAAGGGGTATGAATGTATTTTATACAAGGTTAAAGAAATTTTTAATGAAAGGCTGGTGAAATGAGGGTGAAATCCGCTTTTGGTTACACATTTTTTCTGTTCTACATGTATAGTACTAAGACAGGAAAGTCTTGTGGCCAAGCACTTTTCTTTCTTTTATAAATAGTATTGATCATATTAAGTTAAGAACATGAGTAGTTTTTTCTCATTTCTTAATAATAGTTAAGTTTAAACATTGAAAAAGAGTTTAAGACTTTTCATGAGGAAGTCACAGACAATAATTTATAAGTGACTATGAAAACATTTGCCACAGTTTAACCTTGAATGAGTGTTGATGTGTGTATGTGCCTGTGTGTGTTTGTGCATGTGTGTGTAAGATCTCGTGATTCTCAATGAGTGTTGGACCAAGTGGGATGTGCGATCATATAATTTGTAAAAGCAGAGTGATTTTTTCTCTGACTTAAATACTTTTTTCAATTTAGTGCTTTTAAAATGATACTAATCGTGGTATTCATTTTGCTTTCCCTGGTAAGTTAATTTTGAGCACTTAGAAACATGAAAATTGGTGATTCACCAGATCTTTTGCCTGTTTTTCTCCTGGGCTATCTTTTTCTGATTGATTTTTAGGAATTTTATAAATATTCAGAAATTCCTTGTTGATCATAAGTATTAGAAATATCTTCTCCCCGTAGGTTTACTGTCAAACATTTTGAGAAATAGAAGTGATTTTTTTTATTTTGCTTTTACATCTAAGTCCTTTTACATATTTAATTAAATTGTGTATATGGTATCAGAAGTAATCCAATTTTATGTCTTTCACATGGCTAACCACTGATTGACACTCCCTCCTGTCCCATTTTTTTATTGTTGTTTACGTACAGTTGTCTCCATTTCCCCCACCCCACTCTCCCCTGCCTCGCTCAACTCACCTCTCACCTTCGGTCCCACCCAAGGCGGGACTTTGGCTTTGTCCATGGGTCCCTTATACATGTTCCTTGACAACCCTTCCCTTTCTTCCAAAATTATATTTTCTAAATGCTTGCTGCAATTATAAACAAATATAATATTTTTATATTGTCCAAATATCTAGAGAATTTGTTAAACTTTGAGATACTTTGGATAATTTTCCTCCTGATGATTTTAGATTATCTATCATTTAGATAAAGATCTAAATTTATTTCCACTTATGAAAATAAAGGATCTGTCTTTCCTACTCTAATGTTTGTATTTTATCCCATTTCTAAAAATACTTATTGCCTTTCTATGCCAATTAGGCCAGTGTTTCTCGAACTTTAAGATGCATAGGAACCATCTGGGAACCATGTGAAAATGAAAATCCTGGTTCAGTAGTAGTTCAGAGCCTGGGAGTCTGCATTTCTAACAAACTCCCAGGTGATGGTGATGATGTTAGTTCAAGAACTAGACTTTTAGTAAATGTGTAAGTAGAAATAAAAAAACAAACATTATTTTCTTGTTTTTAAACTTAAAAGTATACGTTGACACTTCACTAGTTCAATAAGTTCCATCTATTCCAAATTTGCTGTAAATTTTTATCATGAGTTTTTGTTGAACTTTATCAGAGGATTGTTGTCATTTACTGAGATATATATATATATATAATTTTTCTTCTTTATTAATGTCATGAATTATTAGAACTTTTAATTGTATAGCCTTTTATATGTCATATATATAAAATACATACACATATATTTAATTTACACTCACAAATATGTATTTATTGCTGCTTTATTTTCTAATATTTAGTTTAGAGTTTTCAACCCATCTTTATGACTGGGATAGGTTTATACAATCCTTGAGGAATTATGCTTTTAAAAAATTATTATAAGTGAATTAGATGTATACTTTTTTATTCTAAGTTCTTCACATTTAACTTATTTTGAATTATAATAATATTAATATTTTGAATAATACAATATAATAATATTTTGAAATACATTCTACTATTATCAGCATTTTACTGATCAAGAAACTGAGGTACAAAGAGATTCCGTAATTTTCCTGAAGTCACATAGATAGTAAGTAATGGAACTACAGTTAACAATAATTCTACCACTAAAATACAACAATGCTCATTTATTCTTTCCCTTTCAAATGCTGCCAATCGGGCCCAGGCTGCTGTGGCTCAGTTGGTTGGAGTGTTGCTCCTTACACCAAAATGTTGTGTGTTTGATTCCCAGTCAGGGCACATACCTAGGTTCCAGGTTTGATACCCAGTCTGGGAACCTACAAGAGGCAACCAATGGATGTCTCTCTCTTTCTCTCTCTCTCTCTGTCTATTTCTGCTAAATTTTCTGTCATTACTTGTATTTCTTTAAACAGATTGAATATACTTTTATTTTTGTTTTTGGTAATTCCAATATCTGCAATCTTTGTAGTCTAATTTCCAGTTTATTATTCTGTTGATTGTTTTTTATGGGAATTTACTCCTTTATGTATTCAGTAATTTTTCTGAAATGTTTCTTGGCATTTTATATGTGGGAATTATTTGTGTTTAAAGTATATTTTTCCAGAGGGAATTTGCTTGCACAAAATAACTGTATGATCTATCAACCAGAAACCTGTTTAAACTAAATACTCGACTCCAGGCCAGATGAGAACCTGGTGCCATGTGAATATGCACTTGTGATTAGAAATTTTGAAAAGAAACATTTTTTTAGTGAGCTGCCTGGAACCAAGGCAAGTCTTGCCCTCTGCACAAAAGGCTTTACCCAGCACTCTCACTCTGGGTATTGACTTTTGGGTGTGAGACTTTATGTGGGGTCTGATGTGACTCCCTTCTCTTTTCAAGCCCTTAGCTTTGATTCTTTCCCTGGCACACAAAGGATTGGCAAATGCCTTCAGGATAAACATTAGCTCTAGTGCTTACATAGTTTTGTGGAACTATGCTTTCTTAATTTCAGGCCTCAAATTATACTTCTTAATTTAATGCTTTAAAACAATCATCTAGATTAGAATAATATTTAAAGCAAAAATTTTTATCCTCACCTGAGGACAGGCTTATTGATTTTAGAGAGATGGGAAGGAAGGAAGATGGAAGGAGAGAAACATCAATTGGTTGCCTCTTGTATATGTTCTGACCATTAAACCCACAACCTAGGCACATGTGTGCCCTGACCAGGAATTGAACCTGCATCCTTTCAATTTACAGGATGATGCTCCAACCAAGTGAGCTACACTGGCCAGGGTTACAGCAAATTTTGATGAATTATATCATGATGGAGAAAAGCAGACTAACTGTACAGTATGCTATATTTTCATGGAATGAACTTACCCATGCAACTAGCAACTAGATCAAGAATCAGAAATTGCCCCCTTTGTGCCTCATTCCAGATACTGACCCCCAGGAGTAACTGCTGTCCTGACATCTATTACCATGAGTGGCATTATTCACTAGGGACAATGTACCCTTGAATGTCTGGTTTCTCATGCACTGTTCAATGTCTGGCTTCTTTTACTATACATTATATTTGGAAAATTAATCTGTTTGTATGCATATATATAAAATATATCTATTATATGTGTAATATATAAGTAAATATGTCCTCATAAATAAGTGTCTTGAATTATTCATTTTATGGCTGTTAAACATGTTTTGTTTTTATTTGAAGTTATTATAAATCATGCTATGAACATTATTGTACATATTTTTTGTGTAAATTTCTGTGAGGTAGACAGCCAAAATAAAATGGCTTGATCATGAGGCATGAGTGTTTTCAGTTTTAGAAAAAAACCGCCAACAGCTTTCCCAAGCCGTTTTTCCCATTCACTTTCCAGTCCATAGCGCTGCAGTTTTCTGGTTGCTCCACATTCTAGCTGGCACTTGCTATTGTCTTTTTTACCTTAACCATCCTGATGGGTAGGTAGTAGTCTGGTGGTGTAATGTTAATTTGCATGTTTTGATGTCTGCTGACTTTGTGCATGTCTAAAAATCTTTTCTTAGCCTTTTTTTTTTAAACATTTTATTTTTATTTATTTTTAGAGAGGGGGGAAGGGAGGGAGACAGAGAGGGAGAGAAACAGCAATGTATGGTTGCCTCTCACATGGCCCTCATGGGGACCTGGCCTGCAACCTAGGCATGTGCCCTGACTGGGAATCGAACCGGGACCCTTTGGTTCCCAGCCCGCGCTCAATCCACTGAGCTACATCAGCCAGGGCTCTTAGCCATTTTTATCCAGCCTTTTGAAGTGTTCTCTACTGGAAAGTGTTCATCTGGGTAGCTAGTTCACCATTTTGCTGGGAATTACTTCAGGCTTCACAAAAGACCAACTAATAATTTCACTAAGCATCTCTATTCTAACATTCTTTTTCTTCTCTTCAAAACTCTCTTAAAGTAATTTTCCAGTACTCATGAAGTCAATCTTTAATTTGTCCAACCAGTCTTTGAGCTCCCCCTGCTGTCTTTCACTTAAATTATATACCTACTGGTTATGCATAATTACAATAGTTTTTAAAATGAATTCTTGAGCAATAAGTTGTTTTACACAGAAATATTTTCTTTTTTCCAAAGACATAGGTATCAATAAATTTAGATACTAACTCAGGACAATAGAAATATAAAAGTAACACGTAAACACTAATACTTTAAAAAACGTACTTGTCATATAAAAACCATTTGTATTAATGTGATGAATTAACACTTCAAATTATTAAAAACTACACAAACTGTGGAGTCATCTTCTTGGGGAACTGTAAATACATTGAAGTCAACAACATGACTTATACCTCTTTCTACTTCCTCACAACTCTCAGAATATTTACTTTGATGTAATTCAGTAACTAACAACTAAAAAACATATAAAGGCATTTATTTGTCTTTCTACATCCCAAATCATGGTACACATTTCTTTAAGGAAATGTAGCTGAAATGAATAAAACATGCAGTGTTTATATTTATTTCATTAGTCAACTGTGATGAATAATGTCTCCCTCTCTTACATTATAAAAAGGTTCTCCTTTGTCAAGCTTGCCAGTTGATTAGTTTCATAAAGGCCTATAACACTTCAAAAATTATCAGGAAGCAAGAAAATCCATAGCATTAACAATGTAGATTGCTGGGGGAGGGAGGTATACAGGGACTAAAAGGTAATGGAAAAAAATACAATAAAGGCTAAATTTAAAAAAAAACAATGTAGATTTGAAGCCATATAATGAGTACATAAGATTATAGACTTTGGATGTGGGTAAGTCTCAGTAATAGTAACATTTAAGCTACAGGACTTTTATAATGATAAATGCAATAATGTGCACAAAATGCTTAGCACTTTACCTGACACATAATAAATTCTAAATTGTATTTTAAATAGTTATTGTGTTATGAATAAACCGTAGTTGGCATTTTTTCTCATGAGAATGTGCTATTGAAGTGTTGAAAATCTGCTTTTCCCCTGTCCACCTTAATTTCCTTAACATTCATTTTGAAAATGGTGCCACACGCCCTTATATTACTGCACTGCAAGAGGCCAATCAAATCAGGGCGTAAAAAGAGTAATTTCCTGCTCCTCTCAGCACCTTTTGCTAATAATGCTGTTTGAACATGTTCTAGAAAGACTGCTGATGTCAGAGCCAATTGAGAATTAGGCAGGTGGATGTTTTTAATATCTGCTAATAATAATATTACTTCTGTATTCTCTAAGTTCTTGCTGTATTAAAGCTGCAGTTCCTTTTGACTAGCTTCTGAGTGCAACCTGGAGACACATATTATTTTAGCTTAAGGAAAGGAGCAGAGGAGGAAAACCAAATAACCAAAATCTAGACTAGCCATTGCGTAGATTCAGATGAACATCCACCCAAAATTTGGTTTGAATATTGAAGCTAATGACACTACACTCACACACATGCCGACCCACCTTAAGAAGTTATGAAACATTTACTACAAACATAACTGAGAGTTTTGGGGAGCGAGCAGGGCAAGTTGACCGGCTTGGGGATTTTGTGGATTTTAGGGGTGGGGCCAAGCTGAGAGTGTTGCTTGGTAGAGGCTTGTGTGGTTTGAGTATCTCACCAGTTTACCAGTTTGCCCAGATGTGGGGCAGAGGCGAAGACCGAGGGGTGAAATGTAAGAGCAGTCAACAAACATCAAACAGTGGAGGCAGACTTCTTACTACAAGGAACAAGATGTATGAGAACAGAGAAATGGACAACAATGATACAAAACCAATACTAGGACTGAGAACTAGGGAAGTTTTTAAAAAATTATTGTTGCCTCTATTTCTATCGACTGACACATGTTATTGAACCGAATTTCATTAGATGGGGCTGTTACGTTTTCCTTCTGACTTTCTGTTATATTAGTAGGAAGAATCCTGTTTGCTTTAAATGAATTAAAGTAATATACTATTTCTTGTTAATAACTGTAAAATGGATTGTTACTAAACATGTATATGTAGACAACTGGTACTTGATCTAGTTATATTATGAAATAATAGAATGTGGAACTTTTTTAAATAGGATGACAAACCAGTACCGGGATTCAAAGGGACTCTGTAACTATCTCTCGTGGCACGATGTCACGTCTGCCACACATTGTACCTATCACATGCCATTGTGTTTATTTGTTTCTTATTTTTTACTTATCATTTTATTCACTCAATAAATATTTTACTGTTCCCCCAAAACATCCCAGGTCCAGTGTAAAAAGTTTAATGTTTTTGTCCTTGTCTTAAGAAGGTCATACCTTTTGCAAAAATAGGAATACAGAATGATAACAGTTATGTAATATTATAAGGTCTCTAGTAGAGAAGTTTATTTAGTATCCTGGGCATGTTGCTTTAGACTTCCGGAAACTTTATAAATAAATATAACAGGACACATGCGTTTCGATGTTGAGGAAAGTCATAAATTCCTTATTTGTTTCTTGTTTTATCTTCTATCACATACCAGTCTCTAAGGCTCTGCCCTAAAGAAAATGTCTGCTCATCTCAAGAGAGTAAATCATATTCTGCATCAGGTGGACTAACCCAGAGCACTTGGAGCTACATTAGAGTTCACTAAAAGGTCATAATCCAGGAAGAAACCAAGCTAGAAATTCATAGCAAAGCATAGTGGAAGAATTCTGAGAACACAAACTGACGTTTTTGAAAGTGAGGAAATAAAACCTCAAGTTAGTTGAACTTTCAATAAACCCTGCATCCCAGTCCACTGGGCACTTGTCACTTACAGGTAGCCATGGATCATAGCACCTAAGTACGTCAGACTAGACGCCATCTAGTCATGTCACTTACAGGTTATCACTGAATGTGCAGCACGTTGGCTATTTTGTACAGTCTTGGGTTTCGTGAGAACCTTGGTATGGACCATTAGTAGTGAGAGGGCTTCCATGGAAAGGAATCTGCCCCCAGATATCCATCAGTTTCATTGAGCTATTTTACTGTTTTCATTTTCCTTGTACTTGACAGCACAAGTTTCTGAGAATCTAAATTCAGTTTTTCCTGTTATTCTCCAGGAGTGGTCATAGATGATGAACCTGTCCAACCTTCATCACTTTACCACACTGTGTAAAGTTACCTAAAAGCTCTAGAGCATGAAATTAACATTACAGAATATTGTAGTCTTAACTTCCTTTTTTTTCTACCCTGAGCGATACCTAAATGAGGGGTCTTCAGCAGCAGAACCCTCTTTAAATTATATGTTTGAATGCTATTCACTGTCTTTGGGTTTCTTCTGGATTCTTTTCTCCCAATACAGAAGTTACACTGTAATTAAATGACAGTTAAGAGACAGATCTACTCTTCAAGTATAGTCGAATAAAAGCAATAGTAGCAATATGCATTAAGGCTTTTTAATGTTCTATAAAACACCTCTATTTTATTAATGCCTTGTGATTTAAGATTAAAAATAGTGTGGAATCAGCTGTCAGCTTGTCCTTTCCACTGGAATGTCTCCATGTTTTAGTTTCTATATCAATATAAAGAGAATAATTCTTGCAGTATTCCCTAGGGAGTGTCGTACGAGGTGAAAATGGAGAGGAAAACATCTTTGGAAATCTAAATGGAAAAGAATAATGCTTCCAGTTTCCTAATTGACTTTCTATAACTCTCCAAGTCTCATTTTTCTTGTTTTCAAAGTGAACAAAATGTTTCTGTCTTTTCAGTATTCGCTCCAGGTTTTAGTTGGTGGAAGTATATTAAGGAAACTCCTTTGCTTTGAGCCCAAGTGTATAGTTTTCTGAATCTGAGCCACATTTCTTGAAACCTGACTCTGTCAGGTTGGAGATGATTAAATAGATACTATTCTTTTAGGCAGTTCTTTGGGTGGGTGTTTCACCTTTGAAAGTCACGCCATGCAAGTCTGACCTCTTTTTCTTTTGGGGGGTTATAGTCTCAGACTTATCTATTGAAGGGACATATTATGTGCATGAAGGCCTATGGTATTTTGTTGTCTGCTGGTATGCCCCATAAATTTAATCCAGTCATTACCTGCTATATGACCTCCATGGACTGAAATGGTATTCTATGCTATTAAGGAAGGAACTTTTAATTTAATAAAAATGTATTGAGTGATTGCTCTCTTCTAAGAGCCACACTGTGCTATGAGATTTGAGGGATATAGGGATAAAGAAAGGATTGCCTGAATCCTCAGAGAAATTATAATACGGCAGTCCCCCCTTATTTGTGGTTTCACTCTTTGTGATTTCAGTTATCCACAGTTAAAAAGTATTACATAAAAATCAGAAACAAACAATTCATAAATTTTCAATTGTGTGCCATTCTGAGTAGTGTGATGAAGTCTCTCGAGTCCCACTTGGTCCCCTGCGGAACGTGAATCGCGTCTCCACACTGTGCACCCTCTCGGCCCCTTAGTCACTCAGCAGCCGTCTTAGTTATGGGATTGATGGTTGCAGGACTGCAGTGCTTGTGTTCAAGTCACCCTTGTTTTACTTAACAACGGCCCCCAAGCACAAGAGTAGTGCTATTATCCATGGTTTCAGGCATCCCCTGGAGGTCTTGGCATATATTGCTCATGGCAAAGGGGGGGGGGCAACTATGAAGAGGGAACACCACTGCAAGGAGACAGAGGGATCATAGAACAAGGCAGCTTCTTCAGGTTTCCAAAGGTACTTTAACATTTCCTGGGGAAATTTTAGGTAATTTAAGAGTTTTAGCTGTCAAGAACATGTTCGTGCCTCTTCAGGCTTTGTCTTCATCACTAAACTCTCTCTTAAAATGTGGACTATACTATCGATTCCATTTGACATTCCAAGTAGCAACTCAACCACAACCGGTCAAAATCTGAATTCACGTCTCTTGCTCTTCCATTATTTTGGCAGTATAGTTAGCTAGTGCATTGAATCAATCACCCAAATTTGCTCATGGTATATGCTAAATATTTCTAAAGTCTTTCCCTTCTTATCAATTCAATTATGACAGCACTCATTGAGATCCTTATCAACTTCACTGGACCCTTGTAAAAGCTTTCTAATTGGCTTCCCTTCCTCTAATTTTCTCTCCACTTAAATTCATTGCTTACACAGCCACTGGAGAAAACTATCAAAACATAAAACTAACAAGGCAACATTTCTGCTTACAACTCTTTGGGGATTTCATGCAACTACAGGATAGAGTCCCCAAACTATGGGAAGGTTTTCAATAACTTCCCCAAACTAATTCTTTCAGCATTTTCCTTTGAATACACTTAATAGGATTTAATTCATTGCTTAAAATGGAACTTTTTGAGAATAAATGAAATCTATTAATTTTTATATGAGAAATGCAGGTTCAAAAGGAAACAGAACATAGGCCACCCTAGTGCTTATGTCTAGCTGCTTCCATTGTCTTGTACACAACCTGCTGTTTTCTCCTTCTAGGACCTCTACTTTCCTCTTTCTCAGATTACACTCTCTGATGTTCTGACATTCAAGTCAAATTCCACCCACCTCTGAATGCATTCCTTCACTTCCCTGCTTTTGAAGAGTCATTTAATACTGTGCTCCTATATGCTAATAGACAGCTCTCATTGCAATTGCTAGGTATGTGTAATATTGAAATTTGCCTATGTATTTATTTTTTCAAAGATTGTAAACTCTCTGAAGTCAAGAGCTATTCTTTTATATATCCACTCTGCCTAGTATATTTGTGTTTAAAATTTTTGTGGAAGTGACCAAATTTGAACTTCAAATCTATCTGTGTAACATTTATGTTCCAACATAGGTAGGTAAAGGATATGCTACTACATTTTTGTTTATTGGAGATATAAAGGCTGACAGACTAGGCTACCCAAAGATAATTTTAAAAATCAACAACTACATGAGCAAACATAATCAAAATTATAAGGCAAACAGACTAAGGAAAATATGTATAACAACTATTGAAAGACATGGCTTTGCTATTACTGGGAAGAATGCTATAATGGAAAGGAAGTTTGGGTTTCGCAAGCGGGGGGGCTTCTGGAGACTAAGGAGTGCCAAGGTGAATATGGTTAGAAAATTAAATTCTGGAGTCTAAGCTACATAAGGGAAAAAATAAGTTGTTCCAACATGGGAGACTATAATATAACAAACCAAGAAAAGAAGACAGTACCAGAAGTGACAGTGGGGAAGGAGTGGAGATCAGAAGGGACATACAGGGAGAAATGGAAGGATTAGAATTTATGAACTTCATTGTATGAAGTGATACTGTTACCAGTTCGATCAGGGTGGGAAAGGTGTCTATACTTCTCAGAAATGGAAATGAAATGGAGATATGGAGCTAAGGATTTGTGATGAGGCTTGTTGGAGCTTGAAAGTGAGAAAAGGGTTCAGAGGTTGATCACTAATAGACACATGGAGAGGGGTACAAGTCGATGGGGTGTGTTTGCAGAGATGAAGCCTTGTTGAAGAGTGGAGCTAAGATAATGGACTCCAAAAAGCATAACATACAAAAAAGCCACTTGAGATAAAAAGATTTTGAAAGTCGATGCCATCAGGAGGAAGCTTGATTTCAGTGTAATCAAGGAGACGAACACGTTATCTTTAGAAGTGATCAGAACGTATGTGAGTTTGCTCACGATGTCACAACGGTTAAAGAAGACCCAGGGAAGGTCATTGGGCGGCAACTGTTGGTGGAGAAGGCAAGGCTAAACTGGGCTGGATATGGCAGGGAGAACATATTGACAAAAATAGCAACCAGAGATTGTTCTGCCTTAGTTGATAATTGCAGAGTTGCTTGAAGGGGATTTGAATGCAGGGGACTATGTTTAGAGACTAGCCTTTTGTTAGAGAAATGTTTAGAACGAATCCATTCATTCCAAATGAGGCTCCAAGTGAGGAACAAGGTGGAGGTGCACCTCAAAGCCTTTCTCAATCGCTAAGTGACATTTTTCTCTGCTTGTTGCAGGAGGAAGGCTTTTGGTTGAGCTGTTACAAAGTCCTTATTCAGGAGCATAATGTCTGTTGTTAGATTTTAAGAACCTTCTCTGGTCTTTTGGAAGATGAAGATTAGGGATAGTTAATAATAGTTTAAAAGATCATTGTGATACCTTGTCACAACTTATTTTTGCAATAATTAATGAAAATCACAAAGAAAAACTGCAAAAGTTGAGCATAAAAGAATTTAAAGCATCTTAATGAAATGAAAGCTATGACTAATTTCTCCTGGTGTCTCACTTCCTGTAAGAGTTAATGTAGACCAGGAAGAGGTTTTCAGTGTATTTTTCTTGTATTCACAGATTTGATATTCATATCAAATTAAGTCTCTGACTTTCTCCAATAGATGTCCAGGAGCTGAATTTATATCTTAATTCTAGCTAGATTTATTTTTGAGATCTATAATCCATCCTTCTACCAACATAGTAATGCCTCTAGGAGCTTTCTAGAAGTTTAATGGCTATATAGCTTCTAGAAAGCTCCCTCACTACATGTCTGACACATTGTGATATTCACAAATGAAACCCAAACAGTTCCAGCAGTTTAGATGACATTTTCCCTGCTGTTGTTGGTCTGAACTCACCGGGTAGTAACGTTCGGAGCATTTCCTTGCCTGTCTCACTGGGTTGCATTATGTTTTTGATATCATGCCAGGTAGTAACACTCAGAGCATTACATTGTCTGTCTGACTGGGTTGGATTGCACTTTTAAAATCATGCTGGAGAGTGTTAAAGGAAGTATTTCTCGAATCTTAATTGGGGTTACTAGGGTCAAACCCAAGTTTACAAAGCTCACGTTGTTTCTCATCTTATTGTTACGCCGGTGTATTAAGCCATTTAATTTTTGAAGTAGTCTTTATTATTAATGGGAAAAAAGACCTGTGTTGTGATGTGGTCAAATGTGATCAGGTCATTCTTTTATGCGTAGAAACATGTGATCCACCTTTTCCCAGAATGCTCCAATATTCTGGTGTTTTGCTCACCCTTCTGAGACTATGGCTTCATAAATCCAACTTAAACACTGATATATAAAATCAGTCTTATCACCTCTTACGGTGGATCCTAAATTCTCTGGCACATTAATCTCTAGTTAGTGATTCAGTTTTTGTCCTAACATCTTACCTACATATTAAGACATTACAATTGTATACTTAAATCACCAGAACGCCTGTCATTTGGACTATAACATGAGTTGTTGTTTACTAGAGAAAGAAAATTATTTAATTTCTGTTTATAACTGGATGAGATCCAGGTCACTTAATATGCAATATCACTTTAGAATGAGAGAAGGTGAAAAAATGAGGCATTGTCATTTTCAACAACTTTACATTAATTTTTAAATTAATTTTTTAAACTATTATAACCACCTGCAAAAGAAAAAGTTTCGCTTTAATTTTAGAAGTCTTTTAAAAATGTGTCTAATGCATAATTTGCATTTTTTGCCAATAGGCCTTAAATAAATTATTGAAGTAAAAAACTTATAATTTCTGATTTTCTTTGTAAATATGTACACATATACACATTTAAACAGTGATATTGAAAACACTGTGAGTTTTTATTTCATCTTCCAACAGAAGTACTGAGAAAAATATTTTAATGTTACGTAACCAATGAGTTATTATTCACTAATGTGGATGAGAACCAACTGCTGATTGTCAAATAAAGTTATAAAACTACAAAAATATCTGCAACAAACATCTGTGAACTTATACAGTACTGAACAAGGAGTATATATAAGAGAGTACGTGGGGTTGAAGGTATAGCAGAGTCTATTTTATTAATAAAAAAAGTCTTAACAGAAATTTCAAAGATACACAAAGTAAACACTATAATGAATCACTAGATTCACTAATTATAAATATCTTGTCAATTGTATTTCAATTTTCCTCCTTTTCACTTTTTTCTACTCTGGAATGTTTTAAAGCAAATTTTAAATATTCTATCATATATTACTACAATTTGTATCTCTAAAAAAGTAGGACTTTAAAAATATAACCATATTACCACTAAAAAAATGAGAGGACAAAGATTTTTTGAAAAGTATGAATGAAATTTGCTTTCAGTGTTGTGTGATTTTCCTGGGTAGTAGATACTTAATTAGCATCTTACCAGTCAATACTGACTTGCTTCCCTAGAATGTCAGACTTCAGTCTCATGATTGAAATTGGAGAGGTAAAAAGTAATGGTGTATCACCAAGAAGGCTATTGCAAGGGAATTACTATATGAAAGGGACCTACTTATGTGTTATCTACTTTATGTGAGATTTGATTTAAAGTTCACCTCAGCCCTCCCCCCGAGAAGTTACTGTTATCAATTGTCATGTTATTTATTTTTTATTTTTTAATGAGATGTATATAGAACCCATGGACAAAGACAACAAGGGGAAGGACTTAATGTGGAAAGGGGGGTGGGTAGGGCAGGAGAGAGTAACAGGGGAAAAATGGGGACAACTGTAATTGAACAACAATGAAAACATTTTTTAAAAAGTTACAAAAGCAACATAAAATCACCTATATAATCCTGCCCAGAAGTAACAGATGTTAATTGTCTTATCATAAGGTAAATTTGCTCGAAATAATTTTTAGACATAAATAAAATATTATAGATATACTGTTTAGTCCCCACATGTTCAAGATAAGGAAAAATAAGCTCAGAAAGAGAAGAAGTAACTTGTCCAAACCCAATTAGCTAGTACATGGAACCAAGATCGGATCCTCCATTCACAGGCTTTGGACTCCTGTTCTTTCCCTCTCTGCTAAGCAGACTTTCTCTGTGCTCCCCAATGGAGTCACAGCCCCAGTCGACACATACTTTGTAGACCTGTCTTATGATGGAGGAAATGATTGAGCCTTTTAGTTTTGTGGTACCATATCAGTTGCCAATTAATTTTTTGTGCACAATAAAGTATTATATGTTTACTTGTTCAATTACTTTCTGTACCACATCAAGAGAACAAGACAATTTGTTTATAACAGCTTCATTTACTTCAATTTACCATATTTTTCGGACCATAAGATGCACCTAGGTTTTAAAGGAGGAAAATAGGAAATAAAATTTTTGAAGCAAAAAATGTGGTAAAATATTTAATAACATAAGTAACATCTAGGCTATAATTCAGCTACATTTGGACTATAAAATGCACCCACATTTTCCTCCCAAATTTGAGGGGGGAATTGTGTCTTATAGTCCAAAAAATATGGTAATAGTATTAGTCATTATAGGCCACACAGGCAGGAGTGTAAAGGAACGCACATAATGCCGGGTGTGAATACAGCAAATAAGCAATACTGCATGCGGAAGTGGTTTACATTCTGTGCCTAAGCATGTAATCTCTGAATGGAATAGTTTTCAAAGTTATGAAACCATTTTGTGTTGCTTTGATTTTTCCCTCCTTTGTTATTTACCTCTTCTGCAACGTTTATAAAGTGGGGATCATAATATGTATATGATAGGATTCATGTAAACAACTGAGATGATGTATTTGAAGGCAGTGGACAGAGTGATTGGCAGAAAGGAACTACTCAAAACTTATTATGGTCACTTAAAAAAAACTATTTTGTGTGTGGTGGTGGGGTTGAAAAACAGCCAGTATATTAAATATTTTTAATATTTTTATTTGACCAAGTTCAACCAACTACTATTTAAATTTTGACACATAGAGACCTATTTCAAGAGGGTACTTACTCCATAGTTGATTTTTTTAAAAATGAAAACAAACCAATATGCCTTACCTGTAAGGGTGTCTCATTTGTGTGAGCACATGAGAGTCTAAGGGAATAAGCAAATATTTAAGAGATGAGATTCTTGGTAGACTGGCAGTAATAACGAATTAAAATGTTATTGTTATTTTATCAAGGCAATGCTATAGTTATAATTTCATTATCTCTAGAGAAATACCAGGAGTTTTATTAAACACATACTTTTAAAAAGTTGAAGTCTTAGATACTGTTATCATTATTATGTAAATAAGCAAACAGCTGCATGGGGAAAGAAGTGTTGGTAGGTTATTAAAATATAAATAAATAAGGAAAAAACTGAAAATGCATGATATTGTCAAATCTCCTTCGAGACTCAACCACAGGACAATATTTTCATTTCATTCTCATTAATGAGCCATGTTGAGCTCTTTTGTATGTGGGGACAAAGAAATGAATAAGAATTCATCCCTACTGCTAAGGCACCCCAAATTTGTTAATTCAACTATTGAGAATATCGAAGCAATGAAGAACAAAGGAATACTGAGACCCCACATACCTGCTTTCATTAAAATAACAAATACCTCATATTCTTACACCAAATAATCTGTATTTTCCAAGTGGGATTCCTCAAGATATGAATGCTAATTATTGTATGTGATTCTTGCTAGAAATTTGAAGGTCTGAAAAACAAACTAGTTCTATTTATCGGCTGAGATTGTAGTTAATTAAAAACTAATCTGACATATTAAGAGAGAGGCTAATTAATATTTTCTAGAGGCTTGAGTTTTTTTAAAACGTAAGTATAAGCCCCAGGAGGAGAACAGTATTGCGGAGTGAGCAATAGCAAGAGCTCTTATTAATATTAAAATAAAGAAATTGGGAAACAGCCCAAAGCTTATTTGCCATAGAAGTTTGTCCTTTTCCTCCTCTTTTGACTCATCTCAGTTAGAAAGCACAGATGTTCCGTACGTCTGCCTCTCTCCCACTCACCCTCAAATTTTACTTACCAGCTGAACCATCAATCCTAATACATCCAGAAATATTTTATCATGATAATAATTCAACTGTTGTGTTTGAATGCATACTAATTTCTTGAAACCATGGATATTCCAACTATATTTTGAAAGCTCTCTGAATATTCCTCAAAAAAAAAGAGATAGTCCCAATGATGTTTTATTAAAAAGTTTATTGTTCTGCCAAATATATGTCTGGTAATTTTTACATGACTGCATATCTTGGCATTATGTAACTCCTAAGCAGTGGGCCCAGCTATGCACACACTAATGCCGCCATGACCAATTTTATTAAAAAGCCACGATGCGTAGCGAAGAGAAGAGATGTTCCCCTGTACTGGTGTTTCAAATATGTAGTTAAACAGGTTATCTGTTCAAAATGCATTTCTGATGTATTAAGTAACTGTATTCCAAATCTTACAAGATGCACATCTCTTTGCTGTTTTTTTTCTCAGTTTGCATGAGCTGAATAGCTCAAATTATTTGTAACTGGTAAAGCATGCAAATATGAGATTAAAAAAGGAAATGAAAGCTACAGACTGAATTGCCTTCAGCCATTGAATGTTGTTGTACTTTTAAATCCATTATATATATATTTTACTGTTTTACTTTGCTGCAACTGTAAAACTTTTTTTGCCTTTGCTGATGCCATAAGATCTACATCATGTCTGTTCACTGGTTAACGGAGATCTGCTGAAGTCCGAGAGAACCAGGAGGCACCCAGAGCCGAGTCTAAGTTATTATCTCAAGAACCCTTCCCACGAAGGGCAAAGTAGTGTGGGCTGTGAGAGTGATACTCGCCATGGGCCCACACCGTGTGTGTCTGTGTACCGAGGGAGGGAGCAGGGGAAATGGACTCGCAGAGTGCCTGTGATAGTTCTCTAAACGGACCGTCTTGGCAGGTGTCCTCGGCCTGGCTTCTGACCTTGGCCTTGCAGTCTATACCTTGCAGTCACATTTACTCATTACCTCTTAGTCTTTGCTGAACACATACAATTTCTTAATACAATTTCAAAATGATTTTTTAGTCATTTCCATTTTCTGCACTTAATAATGTCCTTTCTGATTGAAATTCCCCTCCCCTTTTTCACATCCAGTAGCTCTACTCACCTTTCCAAAAATAGTTGGGAATACCTTCCTATGAAGCCTTTTTTGGTCCAGAAAGAGCATCATTTCTATATCCCTCCTGAGACTCTGCTTTCCTTTCTATTATCAGTGTAGATGTTTCTTTCTTCCTTGTCTCCATATATTCTAGGATTTTATTTCTTTCTCTTCTTTTAATTTGGATTATAGAGACTGAAAATATAATCTTAAGATTTTTAAATGGTGGATTTAGGAGCCCTATTATCTTACTTCTCCTTCTAAACATGCCTGAATTAGACAGCTCTTAGGTAGGAAACTAAAACAAGAAGGCATACATTTTTTGCAAAATAAATTATATTTATAAAGTTAAGTTCTCAATGGAGGGAGCAAACATCTTATTATTTTCTTTTTATTCCCCAGTACAACACAAAGGTGTCGAGTATTGGCTTATAATCCACATCTAATAATAACTGAGTATTTTTAGGCAAGTGGCAAAGGTATTGGAGATTTAATTCTTCAAAAGTTTATAGACTATTTCTTTTATGGGCTTTCTATGCTCAGAAGGTGAGATAATATATGCTGGTGGCTACGAACATGGACATTTTAACCTCACTGTGTGGTTACACTTCAGCTCCACTACTTGCAAACTGTGCCGCTGAGCAAGTCACTTAACAGTTATGGGCCCACATTTTTTCACCAATAAAATGAGGGTAATCATATCTATTTTTTAAGGTGTTGTGATTTTCTAACCGATATATAGAGTAGGGGACACATAATAAGCAGTTTTTGTTAGCTATCATTATTAATATGTAAAGAACTAATTTAGGGTGGCAGAGAAAAACATCTATGGTAACTAAGATGAAAAGTTTCCAACTGTTAGTGGAGAAATAATTAAGGGGGTATTTCAAATATTTGGAAGCCTTTTCTGTTTCTGAAAAGCAGCCGTGAAAAGTCTATGGTGACGTTAGACAGTGACAGAGAGAAAAGGCTGGGGAAGGTGAACATGGGAGATGAGCGGCGGGGGAGCAAACAAATCAAACAATATGGTTTCCTAGGCAACACTGTGTTCAGAATCCCAGCAGTGACACACGCATTACGGAGTCCTCAACCAAATCGTGTCCATGAAACTCTTGTGAGGTAAATTTTAACAGGGCACTGACTGTCGCTACGCTAAGTCAAAATATGGGGTCCAGAAATAAGTATTTTATATTGTGATATGATCATAATTAAAGAGAATAAGAAAGAGTTGATCGTTTTCTACAGGCTTGCTACTGTGGGGTAGTGAAAGGCACTCCAAAAAGCTTAAGCTCTTGTGCCAGTTTTTCAAAGTAGCTTTGATGGTATTTAGATGGCAATCTCATTTTAAAGAGAATCGGATTCTCAGAACCCCGGGAGAATCAAGCAGCTGGCACAGCAAGTTATCTGAATTTGATATGAATTGACATCGGGGAGCTGGGAATGCCCGGGGCAATCCTGCCTTCCACCTCTTTGTGCACTATTTTGACAATAGTGAGAATGTCTGAGTATTAATCATTTTCTGACAGTGTTGGTTCTGATCTTATGTAAAAATAAAGGCATTTAGAAGTTTCTCTTCTTGGTCTTCATTCAGGACATTTCTTCTAGAAAAGCAATTCTGCAGCAATGTTGTATATACATATATACAATACATGTACCTACCTAATCTAATAAATCTAAAAATACTCACCTGCAAAGCTTGGTAGAAGTCTTGCTTCAGGCATCATTCTTGGAAAGAGGTTTTTTGTAAAACCTTATTGGTAGGGATTTAAACAAATTTTAAGCCAGACATTTATGTCCCAATATAAATGTTAGTATATCTTTATACTGAGTATATCTTTTTTTTTTAATTGCAATGTGGGTATATAAGCAGAGCCAGATGTCTCTGTCTTAATCATTCATACTCTCTAATAAATAACAATTACATACAGTGAAAATAAAGCCCAGATGGCTGGCACGTTGCACAAAAATATTGGATGCACTATATAGTCATTCTTCACTTTCCTTTTTATTTATCCATCAATCAAATAAAAGGTAACTACTTTGTATGAACTAAGCATTATGCTCGTGACTATAAAAACATAGTCAGACATTACATAACATTATTTGCTTTTATTTCTATTGTCCTCAGGTTGTAGGCTTCCATAGGAGACTCAGGTCTCTTCTCATTTTTTTTTCCAAGATCAAAACCAGAGCTGAGTTTGCCATGGTTGTTGTTACCAGCTTGGTCTCATGCATCATGGTAGATATTAGTGGTTGTCACACAGTGGCTGATGAGTCATAGGACCATGGAATTTAGAACTCTCAGAGAAACTCAGAGGTGACTCAAGTTATATTTTACAGAAGAGAAAATGTGAAAAATGATGAAATGATTTCACCACAGGCAAGCAACTAGTTTGTGTAAAACTGAGGCTTACTCGATAGTCTGCTAACTTGTGATCTTATGTTCTTTTTAGTATTAAAGCCTCACAGAAATGTACAGGATTAAATACAGGCCACCGTGGGAATGAGGGTACAATGTCTTGAATTTGCTGCTGCTATTGACTAAGGTCAGGAATAGTGAACTTAGTTTAGTAGCCATTGCTGTTCAGCCAGTGAAATAAGGAAGTTACAAAAATTTGTATGTCAATATTACTATCAAGTTATTTAATTCTAAAGCAGAGTTGATATTTTCATTTTAATTTCTGTAGGTGGTTGTTACAGCTGCCTTAAAATATTCCCTGTCAGCTGTGAATAGAAATTCAAATTCTTGAATTTGATAATGGTAAAATTTGTGTGTTTCTTACTTTGTATCTGCAGACTTATGGTCTCATTGTTCTTCTTTGTTACTATAACCTCTGAATATTTGTCTCCTGATTGTTGAAACTTATTGTGAGATTTAATTCAATTACCTTCTAAAGGGATCTGTTGTTACATGTAGTGATGCTATTAAAATGTAGTTTTCAAGCAATATTTCAAAGTTTTGTCTATTTAAAATGTAGTGCAGGTTATTGTTTTATAATTACAGGCTATGTAGATTCCATATAAAATTTCCTCTTTCCCCCCATCATGAAACTGATGTTGAGTTGATGAGTTGAGTTTTGGGGGTGGAAGAAGATGGACATTTGACTACATACAATGTGGTTTTCTGAAGTATATAAGCCAAAACCACATTCAAGGCAGATGCAATGCCAAATGGGCAATGCTAAATTTATACAAGATTGTGTTGCTTGTGAACCTGCCAGCCAAAGATGATCCTATCTTAGACTAGTACTTATGTAACAGTGCCAGAGAGGAATAATTCCAATAGGGGTAAATTTGAACAAATTCAGCAAATTGGCCAAAAGGTAAGGATCTCAGAGAAAATGTACATATGCTCGCATTTTACAAATGACATATTTCAAGCATTCAGCAGGCCGATTATAATCAGTTAACATGTTTTTTTTAAAGGTTTTATTTTTATTTATTTTAGAGAGAGGGTAAGGGAGGGAGAAAGAGAGGGAGAGAAACAGCAATGTATGGTTGCCTCTCACATGGCCCTCACGGGGACCTGGCCCGCAACCCAGGCATGTGCCCTGACTGGGAATCGAACCGGGACCGCTTGGTTCCCAGCCCGCGCTCAATCCACTGTGCTACACCAGCCAGGGCTCAGTTAACATGTTTTTAAAGATAAATGTTATTGCCCTGGCCAAGTTGCTAAATTGGTTGGAGCGTAATCCCATATGTGTTCAATTCCCAGTCAGGACACATACCTAGGTTGCAGGTTTGATCCCAATCTGGGGGAATATGGGAGGCACCTGAGTGATATTTCTCTCTCACATAGATGTGTGTGTGTGTGTGTGTGTGTGTGTGTGTGTCTTTCTCTCTCTTCCTCTCTCTCTGAAAAAATACCAATAAACATATCCTCAGGTAAAAATTAAAAAGTAAATAAATGTTATTGAAGTATATCCTATATACATATAAGTACACAGTTATAAGTATACAGCTTGATGAATGTCCACAAAATGAGCATATTTATGTAACCATCACCCAGATCAAGAAATAGAACATTATCAAGTCTCTCAGAAACCCCTGGTTCCATACTCCAATCACCCCTCCCCGGCCCCCTGCCAAGGTAACCAGTATTCTGGCTTCTGTCACATTAGATTGGGTTTTGTCTTTTGGCTGGTTTTTTGTTTTCACCTTTATGAATTTTGGGTTGGAGCGTTGCATTTTTCTAAGCAATTCATCATAGCCAGAAGCAGAACTCAGTTAAGTTTAATTTTACCATTTTCTCCATTACATGGAGAGAAAGAAAGGAAGATAGGTTAATGGGAAGAAACTCCTGCTTCTCATCCATTCTCTCTGCACTATGCCGTACACACCCCTGTTTCTGTAGCTTTGCTTTGTGTCTTCTTTGTACCTGGAGAAGTTTTTAAAACATCTAATTTTTATTCTTTACATGTTTATTTTATGACTTTATTTTGTTTGGTTTTAATAATAAAATGGAAGCAATCAAATGTGGGGGAGGAGAGAAGAGTATTTTTAAAAGAATCTCCTGCCTGTATAATAATTTCCTTTGGGACTTGGACGGCCAGTGGGCACAACCAAGATGCCTGGGGACATACAGCAGTCAGCAAGCTCATCCCCGCAGCAATTGAGCATGGACAGCTTTGATTCCAATGTCCAAAAAAAGTATAGAAAGCGAAACCAACCTTTCTTTGTTCATCTTCAGAAGGAGACACAAGCAGACCTTAGGGCTGGGGTAGAAAATAGAATCCTAAACCTGTCTAAAACATTTCCTCCAAACCCTTTGAAGTTAACCCTAATTAACTTCCTGGTTAGGGTTCAAGGTCAGTGTTCCTGCTTTGCAAAGCTAATTTTCAGTTTAAGCTGGTTGAAGTAAAAATTCTTGCCATACCCCACACTGATCTTTTGGTAAAAGTTAAGTTACAGATTTGCCATCTCTTAAGAGAGTTGTAGAATCAAATTTAAGTTTATGTGTTATAATTTTCTACCTTATATAGAGCCAGTATCTGGCCATGGTTCCTAGCTGTCTTTTGAATGGAGTGCCCTTTGAGATTCTCATTAAAGCCACATGCCTTATACTCTGAAAGATGTACAGATGCAGGCATAATTTAGCGGCTTAATCAGGTCACAGACCCCTTTAAGCTAAATTATGAACCTTTTGGGGATCCTTGATTCTTATTCTCAAGTTTCTATTCCAAATTCTAAAATTCTCAAGTTCACTAAGGAAACGATCTGGGAGTGTTTGAGGTACGCCCCTTATTCTAGGTATCTAGGGAAGGAGACTCCGCAGCCTTCATCGTTCACCCTTCCTCCGTTTTGCAGTCCTCCTTTATAACATAAAGGTTTTTTAAAAATTTTCTTTTATTTCCAAACCCAAATTACCTTGCTTCAGGTTAATTTCTTTTCATAAAATAGAAGACCACTTTAAAAAAAATTGTTAGCATGTTTCTAGTAGGAAGAAGAAGAAATTACGACCCTGTTTCTATACTTGAAGATAGTAATTAAGTCAAGCTTTAGTTGCTTTTTACCTTTGAACTTAAATACTTGGCATAATTAATCATTTTTGCATAAAACTCTCCATGGCTTCAGTTATTAATATTTTATTATTTTGGTTACACGTTGCACAAGTCGGGATGAGCAGGTAATTCTGCAGTCATACAAAAATCTTAATAACTTAATACAGGAAGCGTAGTTTCTTTCTCACCCTCTCAGTGTATTCAGGGTAGATTGACAAAGGAGGTTCTGCTCATCTTAGCCAATCTGGGACTCAGAGTCTCTAATGCTCCATTTCAACACAAGCTTCCACAGTTACCTTAACAGAGAAATAGAATACAGTTACTCAGGCACAGGATCCTAAACTTCAACCAGAAGGGACGCATTACTTTTGCTGAAACCCGTTGGTCAGAATACATCACATATCCATGCCCGACATCAAAGGGGCAGAGGATGTGCCCAGAAAGGGGAGGGCTGGAGGTATTTGGTAGACACATTAATCATGATTTCATGCTTTCCTAGACTGCCCCTCCAATTTCTTCTAACATCTTGGAGGTTTGGTTGCAGTTAAGCAAGGAAAAAAGGCTTAAGCCATGTTAACTAATTATATAATATACCTGAATTTAAAATACCATATTTTTCAGACTATAAGACATACCGGACCATAAGATGCAACTAGGTTTTAGAGGAAGAAAATAGGGAAAAAATATTGAAGCAAAAAATGTGGTAAAATATTTAATAACGTAATATTTCACCAATGTAAATGTAAACAGAACTCAACAGCAGCATTAACAACCATTATTACTACTTTAAGCTTTAAGTACAGAAACTCCTCTAATCATCAGGGAACCCCAAGAACTCCTCGTCACTACCGTCCACACTTACGAAGCTCAGTTCCTCAGAATCACCAGTATCACTGTCTTCACTCTGTTCATAGAGGATGTCATCTTCAGAGCCGTCTAAGGCACTGCCGATGCCACATTTTTTGAAGGACCTCACAACGGTTTCATCCTTAACTGACCGCCACGAGGTTTCCACCCACTCACAAACTTGGGTGATGGTGGGCCTCTTCATTTGTCCAGTTGGTGTCAGATCGTGATGTCCAGCAGCCATCCATTTGTCCCACTCTTCTCTCATGGAAACTTTAAATGGCTTGTTGATAGAAACGTCCAAAGGTTGCAACTGGCTGGTAAGCCCCCCAGGAATTACGGCTAGATGGGTTTTCTCTTCTTTAAATCTCTTTTTTGTGGCTTCAGTGATATGTGCCCTAAACTGGCCAAGCACTAATAGAGTAGGTTTTTTCAGAAGCCCTCCAGGACGTTTGGACCACACATGTTTCTATCCATATCTTCATGCCATTTTCATCCATCCATCCTTTGTTGTGAACATGAACAATAACTCCTCTTGGGATTGCCTCTTTTGGCATGTTTTTTCTCTTGAAAATCAGCATTGGAGGCAGTTTGGTGCCATCTGCACAGCAGGACAACACAAACGTGTGATGGGTTTTATCATGCCCTGAGGTTTGCACGGTTATGGTTTTGGCACTTTTCACATCAACAATCTTGTTTGATGGAACATCAAAGGTTAACGGGACTTCATCCATGTTCCCAATCTGGCTTATTTCAAATCCATTTTTCTTTCTTGCATCCAGTACAAATTTGTGAAAAGACACAATCTTGGATTCATATTCTATAGGCATGTTTTGTGCAATCCTACCGGTAGTTTTGGTGCGCATAACAAGACCACATCTCTTCATAAACCTGTGGCACCATGATGGTGACCCAGTGAAGTCCTCGATGCCTTTCTCTGCAGCAAGACATTTGGCTTCATAGACGATCATTTCTGTAGACACTGAAAAACCATTGTTCCTGTGACGTGTGATCCACTCTTTCATGTCCACTTCTGACTGTGGCCATTTTGCAGTATGCCCATGAAAACATTGTTTCATTTTGTCCGTTTTTGCAGTTGATCCACCTGTTTCCTCCATTCCCGTATCATTTTTTCGGTTGGAGGTGGCCCAAAGTGTCCCTCCACTGATCTTTTCCCATGTTCTTTGGCGTACTTCACTACCTCCAGTTTAAAAGGGATTTTATATGAAATCCTTTTCTGCTTTGACATCTTTCCACAATTACGGTAGATTCAGCAGGAGACTATGGTATGCTATCATATCTTTCTACAACAAAATACAGTAATGACAGAACTACCACCACTGTGTCCTTCACAGTTATGGGAGCACTGTAGCTGAGAACATCAGTGAGTGACGCACTGTTATGGGGGGACCTGCTGCTGGAGGGCCACAGGCTGTGCAATACTCTTGTATGGGGACAGCAGTTATGCACAACCTGTGTGGCTCAGCAGCTGTTGCCAAATTGCAGCTCCCATCATCCCAACCTGTCCAAGCATGATGGGAGTTGTAGTTTTGCAACAGCTGCAGGGCCACATTGACAGGTGACCCTGCAGTGGAATTTGCCTATGTTAGTATTAATGGGGGACACACCAGTCACGTGATGGAGGCACATACGGGCACCGCAGGCTTTCTTCTAACATACTAGCACCGCCTGTACCCTCCTCCCTAGCACTATAGTATGCCACTGTGGGGACTCTGCTCCTGCCTCCCTTGCTTCACACCGCTGGGACACCCCCTCCTCCCAGCCCAGGGCCCACAGTGTCGCCCCACTCCTCCCACCCTGGCTTCCTGCAGTGACGACCCTGCTCCTGCCTCCTGTGACCCTGCTCCACCACCGCCCCCCCAATCCCCAGTGAGCCAGATAAGCTACATTCAGACTATAAGATGCACCCCCATTTTCCTCCCAAGTTTGGGGGGGGAGAAGTGCCTCTTACAGTTCGAAAAATATGGTAAATAAGTATGCAATGTCATATAATGAACTCAAGAGAAATAAAATATAAGCAGGAATTTTAGAAAACTGAACATAACTCTGAATCACTCTTATTAGTATCATGTCACCCTAGGTCATCAATATTTGTAATGACACATGTACTGTGATTTAAATTATATAGAAACATGCCCCTCTTTACTTCTCTTTAAAATTCTTGTCCAGATTAACTTGTATGGAAAGTTGAATTAAGAGTCAATGCAATATCCAGAATATATTCTGGTTTGTCTATAAATTTTAAGCTAAGTTTTATGTGATAACTGTCAAAGGAATAATTGCAGTCTTGCTCCATTTTTTATTTAGCAGAACTGACTTCTGCTGTCCCCCTAGGAGTGACATGCGGAGGTGATAAGAAACTTGGCTAATCTCCTTGGTCACTTTGCTCTAACAGTTCACTTCAGGGCGTCCTAAATAGTCTGCACATTTCCTTCAGCCTGACCATTGGCTTGGGGGTGATGAAGAGTGATGGGGACAGATTAGATGAGCTCTAGCTCCACAGATTTCTTAAACGCATATGAAATAAATGCAGATCCACTGTCAGGGGTAATAACATCTGGAAATCTAGACATTGAAAAGTCAAGTCCTGCTACAGAGCTGTTTTGTTGAAGCAGGAGTATTCTGGGAAGGTAGCTGCAACAAGCAAGAAATTCTTGCAAAATAGAAATTTTGACATCTTCTTGATTATTTTGCTAGGAAGGAAACATGTCATTGATAGATTAGTGGTCTGACATTGACTACAGTATTCTAAATAATACAATTAATTACAGGCTTTAGGTGTAATTATTCATGTATATACCAGCATTCAAAAGTCCCTGAGTAAATTCCATATGTTATAGCTGGAATAAAATTATGAATTATGTGATGTCTCTCTTATAACCACTGAAAATTAAGGAGCTAATCTTTGATTAGAAATTGGGGTCTAAATTGTGTATTTGAGAGACATTAGTGTAGTGCAAGTAAGTTGTCCCACCAAGCTAGTTCATATCTGAAAACAAAAGATCTAGAACAGTCTTGAGAATATCCTATACTAAAGAGCTGAAGAGAAAACAAGAGATGGAGCAGATACAGAAAGTAATTCAAAGTGCACATCCCACAAATAATGAAACAGAGGAGCCATGTTGCCCACTACTGGAACATACAGGTTATAAGGAATTACTTGCAAACTATGAGAACCAATAGTGCAATGATGAATTTTTTTAAGCAATAAATGCCACATTAGTGGAAAATAACATGTTTAGCATACGGTCTATTTATAGTTAAGATTAGGGGCTATATCCAATTGCCGGTAAGGAGTACTTCAAGTTATGTAAACCTGCTGCTGTTTCACAGGTTTCTCCTACTGGGATCCGTCCTTTAACACTGTAAGGAATAATGAGGCTCTACACAGAATTTTTTCTTTACTTAAAAAAAAAAAACAACTAAAATGTTGCACTTTAGAGTGTTTTTAGATGAATTTTGGGCTAATATTGTACTTTGAACTAATTTATACTGTACATATATTTTAGGCTTCATTCTAGGTCATTCTTTTTTTCTTTTATATTTCTTACTTTTTCATGAGAAAATGAAGTGATTTGAACTGGATGTAACTACATTAAGGGCCATGAACTTGGCTTTCTCTGGCAAGAAAATCTATGCTTATTACTAGACTAAACTTACTCCTATTTACAGTGTCTGGTGGGATTAAAGAAGGGGCTGCGTGTAAGCAGAACAGTAATCCTTCTATAATCTGCGTTAGCCCTTACTTTCCATGTATGTAGAAGCATTTCTAGTCAGAATATTTATTTTTCAAAAATCTGTTAACAAGTAGTACTCACTCTTCAGTAACTTTTTAATTAGTTTGTGAACTATTAGCCCTTTAATTAGGCCTGGTGTGGTTAGCTGGCTGTCTTCAGCGTAGGCTTTAGGCAGACATTAGTATTATAACATGGAACAGGTTTACAATCCTAACTTTAAAGAATATTGGAAGATAATTTTTATCGATTGTGTTGAAAGACTTATATGACCTGTCAGAACAATTAATAAAATTCCCATCCTGAAGGGGAAATGAAAAGTCAAGGTGATGGGAAGGTTATATTCATGCTTTTGCAGGAGATGAACGGCACAGATAGGATGTCTTTGAAAGCTAATGAGAAAGCCTTGTCAGGCAAGCTATTCAAGAGCAACGTCAGCAAGTGAAATGGGCTGTTGCCTTTGGGGAAATGATTTACACTGCGGAGAAACAAAGAAAAGCACCTCGGTTTAGGAGCTGGGTTGGCTGTGGCACGGCTCTCTTCCAACCACTTGGCTCTTCCTTTCTGTTTTCAGCATAACATCAGTCTTTGCATATGAAAAACACTGTCCAAACTCAGCTTCCAGTCTTCTGTGTACTTGATATGATTTTGAACCATAAAATTCGCAGTAAAAAGGCATATTTACTTTAGATCTGTGTCTACTTATTCTTTGTCATTTAACTGCTTACACTTGAACCAAGTCTGCTTAATTCGAGCCTTTTCACAAGTTGTTGTCCTTTCAAAGACAGTTGCAGAATTAAAGGAATATGCGATTTCTCTTTTGAAGAAAACAAACTTTTTCTTCTCTTCTGTGTTTTTCTCATCTCCCTGCTGCCTGACTGCATTTGACAGGGATACTTATGTCATATTACTGACCATTTCATTTTTTAACCTTTTTTTATAAATACAAACATGGAATCTGTACAGTAAACAAATTAGCTTGAACACAGAGTCGCCGCCTCGGGAAGTGCAGCTGCATGCTGATAGGTTTGGGGCTGTGATCGTCATACCACCTACCACCTTGAAAGGCAAGAACCAGAGACAACACTCTGTGCTGCTTGAGAAAGGGCAGAGTTCTAGCCGAACTGCTTGTCACTTTATATTCTTCAAGCCTTTTTTTTTTAATTTAATTTTTTTTTGTTCAATTACAGTTATTTGCATCCTCTCCCCTCCCCTCCCCCCTTCCCCTCCAGCCCCACCTCCCCCCCAGCCTCCCTCCTCCCCCTTAGTTCTGTCCATGTGTCCTCTACAGTGATTCCTGAAAACCCTTCTCCCCATTGTCCCTTCCCCGCTCTCCCCTGTCTATTGTTAGACTGTTCTTAATTTCAATGTTTCTGGTTATGTTTTGCTTGCTTTCTGCTTTTGTTGGTTATGATCCAGTTAACTACTGGGATTATGCCCTAAGAATCCTGAAAAACCAATTCAAAAGAACCTTTGCACTCCTATGTTCTTCGGACCTTTTTAACTGTCTCGCTATGCATGATGCATTTTGTAGCTGCCGTCACTCGTGAGGTTGCAAAGGGAACAGGAAATGAATAACATGATTTGAGGAAATGTAGAGGGGTGTGAGTCTTAAGATGATCCTTAGGATTCACAAGGGCTTTTAAAGCTATTTGTGCTGCTGTGTGCCCAGCGTCAGTTAATATTTTATCTTTACTCCATTTTTATGTTCTCTAGTATAGGAGATGTTTTTAAATTGTTCTAGTGGCCTCCTTCCCCACTCCACCCCCAAATCTTCTAGCTGCTGGCCAACCCTATTAGTTTCTTTGATTTAATCTTCATAGGCCTTTCATTTGTTTAAACAACACAAAATGAATGCTTATATGCCAAAACAAACATGTGCAAGATCTTTTAAATGGCAATACAGGTTCACCTACAGATGTAAAACATAAAGGCATTTTCATTTAGCCTCTGATGAGTATTAATATGAATATTGAGGTTAGTTCACAGTATGAAGTCTGGTTTTTTTTTTGTTATATTTCACTTAGCAGTGGAGCACCTTAATCTGGTAAAAGCATCTCTTTGTATATAGCATGAACTTTTATATTTTTATTTATTTTTCCTTATTTTTTTTTTTGGAATATCAGTGTTTTATTTTTTGTTTATTTATTTTTATTGTTGTTCAAGTACAGTTGTCTTCATTTTTCCCCCACCACTCCCACCCCCTTTGGCTTTGTCCATATGTCCTTTATACGTGTTCCTTGATGACCCTTCCCCTCCCCCCCATTAACCCCTCCCTCCTGCCCCCTGGTTACTGTCAGAGTGTTCCTTGTATATAGTGTGAACATTTATATACTCTTGTGAAGCACTGTTTCATCCTTTTAAACGTACCACAGCATCTGAGAAGTGAAATCAAGATTTCTAAGTATCTAAAGCAAAGAAATATTAGAATGTAATCAAAACATTTTATGAAAAAACATCAACCTCTCATTTTGCATTATTCCAATAAATATAACTCAAGGACTAGCTAAGTAGTGAAAACAAAGGTGCATCATAGGTCAAGAGATGCTAGGTAAGTGATGCTACATTAAAGATTCCTCAGATTCAGGGGAGTTTGCACTAAAGAGATTTTTCTGCATCCTCTGTAATATTTAAAACTATTCCTTGGATTAGTTTACTGATGAAATTGCGGGGGGGGGGCGGGCGGGGGTTGTTTGTTCCTTTCCTTTGTGTGTTATTGTTACTAACTGCCAGCCACAGACTGAACTGACAAGAGAACAGCGCCCTCTATGCGTGGACATGTGGAATGCATCGCACTAGCAAGAATCAGTGTATTGCAAGAATGGAAAACATCACAGGCCAATTAAAATAATACATGTTATGCTAGGTTTTTTTGTTTTGTGTTTTTCCTCACCTGAGGACATGTTTTCATTGCGAGAGAGAGAGAGAGAGAGAAATATCAATTGGTTGTCTTCTCGTACATACCCAGATCCAGATTGAACCCGCAACCCTGGTATGCACCCTGACTAGGAATCGAACTTGTGACCTTTTAGTCTATAGGATGATGCTCCAACCAACTAAGCCACACCAGCCAGGCGTATGATAGGGCTTTCTAAACAACACTTTGTTGGTGACAAAAAATAAGAAAGAGACAGATTCCCCATCTTTGATATTCTATTAAAACAAGCAAAACATAACCAG
>PVJI01000773.1:196001-226649 GCA_004026765.1 Micronycteris hirsuta
AGGACACATGGATGGAACCAAGGGGGAGGAGGGAGGCAGGGAAGTGAGGCGGGGTTGGAGGGGTGGGGGGAGGGGAGGGGAGGGGAGAGGATGCAGACAACTCTAATTGAAAAACAATAAAGTAATTTAAAAAATCATGATGTTTCATACATTTGAAAATAATGATGTAGCTCAGTCACCTCAGAGGATGGTCTCTGACAAGCAGCTCTTACAAAGGAGAGAATCCACTCCTTCTAGTATGTGCTTCCTAAAGCTATAGGATACGTAGACTGGCACCTGGTGGGATATCAAATTCACCTGAGGTTTTTGTTTAAAATAGAAATTCTAAGATCTCACCTTGAAAAACACTGATTCATAAGTCTAGGTGGGTCCTGGGAATGTCAGGTGTTTACCAAGCAGCCAGGTGATTAGGACACACCACAGGCTTCAGAAGTGACGCCTTTCTGTGACTCTGCCTTTCGCATCGATAAGACAGCGCCTGGGTCCGCAGCTCACGTTAGCTGTGCTGCCCCCACCCTGTGGACAATGTTCTCTCCTGCTCGAAGGGGTGAGCTCTTCTCCTCTCTCAAAAGTCCCATTTTCTCTTGGGACTCTTTCTGTTCTTTGGCTCTTGCCTGTCAAGGAAGGAATAGGAAAATCATTTCTTGTAAAGGAAATGTTCCTTTGACTTTCGCTAACTGGCAGAGTGAACATGTTTCTTCACCTGGTGTGTTCTGTGCCTTCTACCACCTATTCCAGAGCTGTCACTGAAGCTATGCCAAGCTCATTTCCTGCTTTCCCCATTCCCATTCGGAGGCTTTCTGTGAGCATTATGCACTGTCAGAGACATCAGACCTATGCAAAAGCTGACACACTGATGAAAAGCACAAACACTTGCCATTTGTGACTTAAATGTAGCTTGTCCACCGTGGCCAGGTGGTTCATTTGGTTAGAGCACCATCTCTAAAGGTTGCGAGTTCAGTTCCAGGCCAGGGCACGTATGTAGGTTCCTGGTTTGATCCCCAGTTTGAATGCATATGGGAGGCAACTAATCTATGTTTCTCTCTCTCTTTCTCTCTCTCTCTCATTAATAAAAACATATACTATCCTCAGGTGAGGACTTAAAAAAATGTCGCTTTTCCTAAATAACACTATATGTGAAACTTCCTATTCTTTGCTGCACGTTACATCCGATTCTGTGTGTTAGCGAGGATGTCATCTGTGTTGATCATGCTCAAAATCTCACAAAGTGTACCTTTCTACCAACACCACAGTGTCTCAGATTAAAGGAGGCCCCAGTTTCATCGCCATGACAATATCGGTTAGCAAAGTTTTTGTTTCTCTCGTAACTGGCCAGTGTCAGGCATGTCTTTGTCCCCTCTTCCTGATGTTGCTGGGAGACACAACTGAAGTTCGGAGTTAGAGGAGATGCAAGGCCTAAAATTAAGGCCTCCTGGCTTATAGTGAAGAAAGCATTATTCTAGGGTCTTAACAAAATCTGCTAAACTACAAAGAAAGATGAGAAATTCTTGACTCCCCAGGATGGAGTATGTGATGATGTAATACTAAACAACATGTTCTACTACCATGTTTAGAAAGTTGAAAAAAAAATAAAACTTTGCTTTCCCTATTGATTTTAAAATTAAGAAGGAATGCCCCTTTGCTGTTTTAACTTTCAGAATAGTGCACATCTTATATGGACATTCCTTAGCTGCATCTCATGCTTTATGCACGTGGTAGTTCAGAGCCATTAGATGCTTGAAGTGTTTTTTGTGCCCACATTGGTGCTTTGTTAAGTGATCAAAGGTGCCCATGAATTTGTTTTAATCCTTTTCTTTGTGTGTGTGTGATTTTTTTTAGGTAAGTACTTTTGGTTTCCCTCTTCCTTAATGCTGAAAGAAAATGCACCTGTCTGATGTAGAACAAATGGCTTGTATACACAAAAAACAAAAGATAAAAATTAAACGCGGACAGTAAAGAATGGCCTGCCACCTCATACCGGTAAGAATTAAATTGGCACTCAAACATTCCTCTGTTTTCTAAGGGAAGGGGACTAACCGCACAAGACGATGGAGAAGGGATTATCACTGTGAGAGTAAGGACAAGACTGTGGGAATATTCCTGAAATATTTATTCATACCTGCTTGCTACGTAGATGAACAGCTGATGGTTCTGAGCTGGCTTACCATTTCCCAGATTGGAAATTATTCACCTAAGTGCAGCTTTTAAATATTTTCTAAACGTCCCAAATGGAAACAGGTGTGTGCAATGTTAAAGAAGCATTTCTCTGTCAGTTTGTTTCTAAAAGGGAGTCAAAATTAGAAAATATAATATTTTGAATATTTAATTTTCATATGCATAGTCATGAAGCTATCTACTTAAGTACTTCAGTGACATATGATTGTGTATAGATGTATAAGCTTCATCCAGAAGTATTTTTAAAGCCTTTTATAAGAAATGGTTATAATCAGGATGAGAGGGAAATACCAACAGACTGAAACATAATTTATTTCATATACTGCTTATGTCTTGTTTCTAATTTTACATGTGTAGTTCCTGTGTGCATATCAAATAACATATAATATGTAGTTGAAATTATAATGCCTCAGTGGTGTTTTGCTTTGACTCTGGATTTCCAGGTTTAAATATCTATGGTAAACAGTAATATGTTCATATCAATGTCAGCATAGTCCTTTTAGTAGCAACATGTTACATTTAATGTAAATTGAAATTTATTGTGGAATATAAATGGATAAATATATGAATAGAAATATATGAACATTTAACATAAACAAATTGCTCAGGTTCAGCGGGTTGAGGGACGGCTGCCGCGGATGGAGCCGTTTTCTCTGCCAGTCACTTGGCCTTCCTCCCTGGGTGTCTGGCCTCCCCGAGCGCTCTGCCTCTGCTTCACGTGGTTTTGCTGTGTTCGGTTATGAGCCCATATCCTGCACAAAACCTTCCTCAAGTACTTCAACACATGCCAGTTTATCTCTGCCCTAAAATCATCCTTCAGTAGAGTCCATGTGTGTTCTCTGGGGCTGCCATAACAAAGTACCACAGACTGGTGGCTTAAAAACACAAACAAACAAACAAACGAATGTATTTCCTTGTTGATCCGGAGGCTGAAAGTCTGAGATCGAGGTGTCAGCTGGGTGGGTTTTTTCTGAGGCCTCTCTCCTTGGCTTATAGATTTGCCTTCTTCTCCCTGTGTCTTGACATGTTCTTCCCCCTATATGTGCCCTAATCTCTTCTTAAAGGACACCAGTCATGTTGGAATAGGATCTACTATTAAGACTTAATTTTAACTTGATTACCTCTTTAAAGACACTATCTCCAAGTACATTCACATTCCGATATTAGGATTTCAATGTATGAATTTGGGGGGATATAATTCAGCCCATTTTCATCCATATGACAATTTCTCACTTATTTTTTTAACCATTTCATGTAAATGAGTTCTGTCTTCCCCAGTTTGATTACAAATCTCAAAGATAAGGACTGATCATATTTTTAAGTTGTATCGACTTCACTCATAGTACCTAGAGGGCTGGGCACATGATATTAAATAATGAGGATTTCTTATTTAATATGTTGGAAAGAATAGTGTAAAAGGACCAAGTGAGAGTCCTTTTGTCAACTGTCATTGAATTTGGCTCCCTTATCTTGACAGAAAGAAGCCAGTTCCAGGCAAAGATCTCAGGGTCAGGCAGGGGTCAAATGCATGCTGTGTACTTCACTGCTAGGCGTTCCATCAGCATTCCTATCAGCAAAGGCAACGAAAGGAAATGCTGATCTCTGCAAATGGGTGAAAGTGCGAAGGGCGTTGAACCCAAGCACCTACCACAGAAGACAATTTGGGCTTGTAGAAAATAATTACCTAATTAAGAATCTTTGGAATTGGAGTCAAGTTCTTGGAGGGTAAAGTCATGAACACATTAATGGTCCCAAGGTAGTACGTTGAGTATTCTGGAACTAAAATAAATTTTAGTTCTTGAAATCATGCTATAACTTCTGAAATCCTGCTTAACTCTTTACTAATAACTCTAAGCATAAGCACTCTAATTTATATTTAAGACAATAAGCTCATTAAATTTTCAAACTTAAAAAGTTAAATCAGTTGGAATATTTTCTTCAGTTCCACAATTTCTAGGGCCAGCATTCAAAAGTATTTTTAGTGCTTTAAAATAGAATCGTCCTAAATTCAAATTATACAAATGCTCATTTAATGCAGTTATAAACATGGCTCCAGATTTTTTTAAATAAAAATCCTAAGAAAATACAAAACCCATCAACCTTCACGGTAACTGCTGCTTTCTCTGACCAGAAGTGTGTCCTTGGCAAGTCACTAAGCCCAAGTGAGTCTGAGATTCTCTATCTGTAAAAAGGAATCAAAATACCTACTTCACTCGGTAATTGCTTATGTTAAATTGAGAAAAGCAAAGCAGTTAGCCTAGTCCTTGCAAAACAGTTGATTGAGTTCAATAAATGTTCTTTCCCTTCATCAGTACTTCTGGTTAAATTTTTTCTCAGTAAAGTAATCATCTATCATAGAGAAGGGGAAAAGATTTGATTGCTTGATTGATTCATTCTCTCATTTCAACAATGTTAGCATCTATTGTATCCTGGTTTCATGCAAGTTGTTGGTTAAATAACGATCAGAAGAAACATCTGGACTTCTAACTTTCATGTAGAGATGAGCATTAACTAAAATTCCCCAAAATATATGTAAAATTAAAGCAATAAGCCCTGGCTGGTGTGGCTCAGTGGATTGAGTGCCAGCCTGCTAGCCAAAGGGTCACCGGTTGTCAGGGCACAGGCCTGGGTTGTAGGCCAGGTCCCTGGTAGGGGGCACACAAGAAGCAACCACACATTGATGTTTCTCTCCCTCTCTGTCTCCCTTCTTTGCCCCCCTAAAAAAAATAAAGAAAAAAAAAGGTTTTTTAAAAAAGCAATAATAAGTGTTATGTTTTATAGTGCTAAGAGATTTTGTAAGAGGGAAACCTGTCATTTTGAGGTTGTATGAGAGATGTCAGGAAATATTTCCCTTAGTATGTAACAAATGAACTTATTTTGAAGGGGTGTATGTGTGTGTTGTATCTAGCAATGACAGTGGTTAGGGGTATGGTGGTGGTGGTGGTGATGGTGGTGGTGATGGTGGTGGAGGTGGTGGAAAGGAGGAACAGAAGGCTGAAGTAAATAAAAGATGAGTATCTGGGAAGCAAAATGTGCCGAGTCCTGATGTGGAAAGCAGTGTGTAGAGCAGTTTTCCAAAGGAAGGCTGAGCGAGGCTGGGACTCAGGGAGCTGAAAAGAAAACAGCAGCTTGAGAGGACAGTAGGGGCCAAGTGAGGCAGACCCTAGTAAGGAGTTTGTCTTCAGTCCTAAGAACAATGGGAAGCCGATAAAAGGTTCGATCAGGTGGGAAGATAACATCCATAACACACTCACATTTGCATTTTGAAAAGATTTGTTTTGTCTCCTGATGCTTTTTCAAGAAAAGAGGAACTCACAGTGTTTGTGTCTATAGCAAACACATAGACGTTTGACCGTGTAGTTGTGCTTTGCTTACAGTAATTTTGCACAGATGATTTCTGAGTGACCTGACATCCTTTAAGGTTTCGACCCATTCTATATTCTGAATCAGTGATACTTAAAAAGGAATGTTGGTTTAAACATCCAAATACAGCTGCCCATTTGACCAAATTAACTAAAAAAAAAAAAAATTCTAACAAAACTCTCTGCTAATTTCACTGAGCAGTAGCAATGGAGAATTCAAACAATAAAATAATTGTCGTAATTCCCTTGGAGTACCTTTGTTATAAGAGATGAACTCTTGACCACCTGGCTTTAGTAGAAAGATTAATGAGTATGTGATTCAGTGAAGGGACAGCCACTCCTTTGGATCCTCAAAACATCCTCTAATCCAAATTGGCACCAGTCATGGATTTTGATAACAAGAAACTTTTGCTTTATTTCACTGGCAAGAAACTTTACTTAGAGATGCTATGTATGTGAATTAAACTTCATTTTCCATTTCTTCTTAAAGCTTTCTGTGTTAACCCTCTGAAACTATTGATTACCATAATCAGTAAAGATTCATATCAGAAGTGCAGGGAATGGAGGAATCCTATATAGCATGTATGTTTTCCCAGCAAAGTTCCCAATTTAACTGTCCAGTTAATAAACACAAAATTTTATCCAACACCTAGTGAGAGGCTCCCATGTTAACCCTGAACTATGACAATGCCTACTGAACATACAGTACATTTAATTGAATTTAATGATTAAAGATACTTTAGTCACTGCAACTACTCAGTTTTATATGTAAAACATGTAAGAGTAAAGAATACAAGTGTCTATAAATATGAAGTTTAAATAAATGCTTAACAGTAAAGGGAAAATTTGTCTATAGATTGCTTATATTTATCTTATTGAAGATGATTTTCTCCTTTATTCATTCTGCTAATTTATTTTTTAAATATTTTTATGACATACTATTAGTATTATTATTATTATATGATGTCATAAAAATAGTGATGATGGAATGTCAGAAAATAGAAAGTCAATTCCACATACTAAAGATACAGTTTGATCTGTTAAATATAGCATCATTGAAAAGTTTATACCCAAAGACATATCTTTGGAGTACTAATCTAGGTTCCTCTTATTTGCACCCAGCCACATTTAGTAGATTTCATGGTAGATGTTGACCTAAACAAGTCAAACATATGCAAATAAATTGTATCTATGGACAAAGGAGTGTTGCTGGTCATATGTTTGACATTTGGGAAGAAAAATGCATCTGTTCAACAAAGACTGAGTATTGTGTATGTGAAAAAATGGTGAGATAATTTAGAATTATACTCATCTGACTGTTGTAAAACCACAGGATGCTCAGAACTATTTGTACATGCTGAAGGAACTTAGAGGATCAGCATATTGTTTAGTTAAATTATGCCCCAGTCTGCCTGCCTGGCAGCCTGAACCAAGACACTCCTGGGATATCTTGGTACCATCTAGAACACTAGCTAGTCTCACCAGGGTAAATTATAGAATCCACGTAAATTGTTCTGTCAAATGACACAATTGAGTAGATAATATAATAATATAACTAAGACTAAAATAATTTAAGAAAGAGATATGGAAATAATTTAGGTAAAGTTGTTCTACATGCACTCCTCTGAAGTGTTTATTCCTGTACCTTTATAAAAAGATAATTTAGGTAAAGTTGTTCTACATGCACTCCTCTGAAGTGTTTATTCCTGTACCTTTATAAAAAGAACACTTGACTATTAATAATTACCTTAACTGATGTGTTAATTTGTTCATTTTTAACCATTTAATGAATACTATCTTATATTATTTACCTCCATTTCCTAACTGACCATCATAGCATAGCTAACCTCTTAAGAATGAGAGCTTGCAAATATAAGCCATATAGGCTATTATCTTTATTAACAAAATATAGTAAATTTTACATTAAATCACAAACACTCAATCTATTTTTCCATTAAAAACTCTTAAAATGGACAAGAAATAGGAATCTGATAGGATCCTTATTGGAAAAAGATTCTAATGAAAGCTTATGAAAAGTATCACCAGATTCCAGAAAGAGTTGTCCAATTCACAAAATTAAGGCGGATCCAAAACAACAATCCTTAGGAAAAAGTCTAGATTTCTCTGAGGCAATCATTAGTTAGGGCTAACACAAATAAACCAATCCGAACAATTTGACTGAGCTAAAAAAAAATCAGAGAGATGACCAAACCAGTGGAAAAAATTTAAAGTTCAGTCTATACGTTGTTTCAGCAAAAGGGCCAAAACGTCGTGGCCCATGAGGCAACCGGAGTGGTGGAGTTAATGTCTTCATTACCAAACGCCTCTATTTACATTGTCCTAGAGGGAATAAGTTTCCAAATTCTGTTTAAAAGAAACCTAAGTTTTAATATTTTAATGTTTATTCTCTGTTTTTGATTATTTAAGTATAACTTTTTGTAAAAATTCAAACACCGCAGAAATGTAAAACTTAGATAAAAGCACGTTTGCCATCTTCCCGCCTCTTCTTTCAGATAACTGTATTTAAGAGTTTTTGTGCACATCTGGACTTATATGTACATGTAAATATACTTAATTTTTATACTGAAATAGAATTTTACAATGCGCTTTCAAAAAACTTTGTTTTCCATAAAATTTCTTAGCTACTTATCTGCATCAATACTACATTGCTTTGTCTATGAATTGATAAATAAAACAAAGCAGTGTATTTCCCAAGAGAAGCCCTAGATCTTTGGGACTAGTCCATAAAGGTTGGGTCATTTTGTGCCAGCTTCGCCTGAGAAAGCTAACATCCTCCCCAACCCACCCTCAGGGCACGTGGGTTCCATCATGGCGGCCACATGTCCTAAAAGAGCTAGTGTCACAAGAGCGAGCAGTATGGCTAAGGAATGGCCTTCAGATAACTTACTAATCCAGCATTGGTAAGGAGAGAGAATGTTGTTGTTCCCCAGACCTGCATTAGCCTTCTTGCTGACTCCTTTTTGGAGAGGAGCATTGTCAGAAAGGGTAAAGACAGCCCCTTGGCTGCCGGACTGTCTAGTTTTAGACACCAGCTCCTTAGAAGAGCTGTCTAGGAAAGCCACCTGTCCAGCCCAGAGACGTTAGAGAAGCCGCATGTCCCTTCGGCCAGGAAAATGTAGCCTCCAGTCTTCTAGGAAGCTGAGTGTGGGTGGGACCTCTCCAGATGAGAGAAGGGAGAAGCAGCCAACAGCTAGTTCGCTGTCCAAACAACCCAGTGTGTGCTATCAAGGTCATTTTTGGATAATACCACCCTTGATATTCTTCTGATTAAATACTGATTCCTGGATAAGCTTGAATGGTAACATAACTGACATTCTGGCATAATTTCTTGATTTGGTGACCCTGTTTAATTTTCTAACACAGTTGGTTTCTGCAATGCCTTCTTCCAAGTAATTTGATGTTGTCTAATCCTGCCATGTCTTCTAAAAGACAAGATGATGAAAATCATCCTTTTAATTAGCCTATTTGTCTATTATAATTTTATAGAAAATACATTATAATTTCATTGAAAGAATTACACAATAAATGTTAATTCATTTTCCCATGAATTTTTTATATTTTCATCCCTTTCTAATTTGTATCTATATAATAACATAACATTTAATCAAAATGTATATATAATTTTGCCCTGTATTTTTTTCTCTTATGTTTATTTTCCAAACACATTTCTATATTATTTCCACATGATTATCATTTTTCTCATTTAATGCCTTTTTAATGCCTCTATAATGTAATACCAGTACATTATAGAGCAGCTCTAATTATTAGAAAGCCTCTCTTACACTGTTTTCGAGCTTGTCTGATTGTAAGTCACATATTGTTCTTAGCTTTGTGCCTTAGTGGACACAAAGAATAGCCAGCTTCACATGGTTTGTGGACCCTGATATTGTGTGTGAAGTTGTGTATAAAGTTCTAGAAAGTGTGTCCCTGGCCTCATCAGATAGCAGAGCTCTATGATTAGTTAGGAACCACACAGGACTGAGTCGACCCTCCTTCCCTAGCTAAGAGTTGAATAGGTTGAATAAATTAAGCAGGTGCCCAGTTAGGACCATAGATTTTGGGATTCTAGAACTTGGTAGCTACCTTTGGTATGACTGCAGTATCATAGCATCATCTGACCAGCCAAGCTGTTTCAAATTCCCGTTAAAGTACAACCTTAACTGTACATGCATTTCACTTGGCAAATGTTAAAAATACTAGTGCTGCCCACTACCTTGGAGATTTCAATTTTATTTCATGGTCACGGGGTCAAGGGAGGAGTCAAGATAAGTTGCTACCAACATTGAGAGCTACAGAATTTGAAGCATGAATGAGTAGAACATGAGGTAGGTAAGCACCGTTGGAACCATCAAGATAGAAAAAAAATCAGGCACTCACCTCTGTCTTACCTGTGTAAGAATATTTACCTATGAAAAGATACCCCACTCTCCAAATAAATAGTTTTATAAATTAACCTGGTCTTCTGAAACACCATTGTTTAAACTTTAACACAATTTCCCCTTCAAATTACTAACGGATGAAGTAAGCAATCTTTCTGCTTTGAAAATAGTGAAACTAAAATAAGAGAGTTCAGCTAAGAAGGTCATTGGAGAATAGTTTTTATTTTAAAATGACAAATTAGGCACTGACTGATTATTCATTACAAATTTAATCATGAAAGAAAACATACATTAGATTATTTATATTAAGGTAAATATAAACTACTTTATCAAAACACTTAATAGTTAACTTTTCTGATCTACCACTTTCTGACTCTCATGTAAATTGCCTTCATATTACCAACAAAATGTGACTGGCACAGGACACTGCGATCCAATGAGAGGTTTCAAGTAACGGAAAGAAATCAGATTTCATTGCAGATCTACAGTATTAAAACAGACAGAACTATGTCAGTTAAACTTTCTGCATTCCTCTTATGCATGCCACTTTATTTCAACATGGGAGGATTAAGGATTTACCATGCCAAAAATGGTTATTAATTAATAGGGAATCCATCTGACTATTTTTCCTTTCTGTGGTTCTATTAACTGTCGCTATTTGACTGCTATTCCACTTTTTAAAGCTAGTAATCCCTATTCTTCAGTTCCGTGGGATACTTTCAGTCTTATTTTCTCAACCAGGAAATGAGATGCCTTAGGTTCAGTCGCAAGATGCTAGAGTTATAAACCTATTTTTAATTTTTATGAAATTATATTTAATTAAATTGATTCTATTTAAACCTATAAGACACTATCTACACAGTAAAAGAAATAAAACCAAAAGAGTGAAAATGTCAACCAATTTATTTTAGAGGTCATAGGAACACCAAAAGAGAATATTGTTTAAATCTGATCTTCATCTTTACCAAATATATTTATATCTCTTTGTGTTCAGAGTTAGCCAATCTGCCTCTCAGTTCCAAACTGACATAGTTAGACTTTGATAATGATTTAAAATTATCCATTCATCATGAGATGACTTTTTTCCAAAATGTATTTTTTTAAGCATGGAAAGTAGTTTAGGAAACACGGAATGGGTAGGGAACCAACCAGAGACAGAGCTCCAGAGAAATGACAAAGCAGAGTTTGAGTTCAGGAAAGAGTAAAGTAGTGCCTACATTTTCCAGTGATACATCCTCTGAAGTTCAATGTCCTGCATCCATTGATTAATTCTCAGACCCTTTCCAGTGAAGCTTTGCCACAGGTTCCTTAAAGTTAAGAGTTGTCTTTCTGAATCTTAAGCAGCTGTTGTTTAAAACTTATTTATGCAATAACCCATTCACCAAATATACATATGAAGGCCTAATATGTTCATTAAGTGCGAAGCATTGTCTTAATCTCTGCTGATACAATGGAGAATACATTAATAGTGTCTTTCCAGAGTTTCTAGTTTAATCAAACTTATTAGATGCTCAATATATGTTTGTTGAGTGGATAAATGAATAAGTAAAAGAAAGAAAGAAGCAGTATCGGTGGTATGAATCACAACCACCAATGAATAGCTGCACATACTTTTAATCAGTGTATTATGAGAACCTGTCGCAGAAAGAAAAATAATATTAATAAAAAAGGAGCTCACCAAGTCAATATGGTATAGTAACAAGAGTGTGTACTCATATAGATCAGACTCAAATCACTTCTTAGGTTCACGTCTTAGTAGCTGTGGGACCCCAGGCATATGCTTTGCCCCTCTTGACCTCATTCCTTCCACCTGAAAATGTGATCAGTGGCATTGTATGCATTTATTCATTCAGCCAGTTTCTACTGAATGTTTCTTGAGTATCAGTTACTTTGCTAGAAAAAAGGGAATGTATACAAACCAGATAAACCATAGTCCTTGCCCTCATGGGCCTTGTGGTTTGTAGCCAAAGAAACAGTTTAGTAAGTAATGACACTGAGTGTAATGGATGTTTTTGTTCTGGCCTTTGGCCCATTTACTCACAGATCCATTTCTTACTCTCCCCTCCTCTTCCTTTGGTGTAGAAAGCTAACCCCTGAAGGATGTGGTTCCCAGGCTTCGTGTCTGTAGGTTGTTAGATAGATTTGGCACGTTGGAGGCACTGCTGAGCATTTGGACAGAGAAAGAAAGGCCAGGGTGTTTCCTTCTCTCCGCCTGAGGCAGCATCCTGGGTAGGGGCTGGGCCTCCCCCCAGGCTCCATCCCGAGCCTGGTGACTCCAAGCCCAGGAAGCATCAGTTCTTTTGTTCCCCCAGACCAGAGGTGGTGGTGGCTTTCTATTGTTCCCAACCGCTGGATTGTCTCACAAACGCCGCTGAGCATTTCACCTCTTTCATTGCCTGTATGATGAATGATATCTATTAAGGTCACTGCTTTTGAAATATGTAGAACATTTCTCTTTTATTAGTTGGTTGACTCTTCATAAAGCCTTGTTAAAAGCAACAGAGGGCCCTGGCTGGTGTAGCTCAGTGGACTGAGCGCGGGCTGGGAACCAAGGGGTCCTGGTTCAATTGCCAGTCAGGGCACATGCCTGGGTTGCGGGCCAGGTCCCCAGTGAGGGCCATGTGAGAGGCAACCATACATTGCTGTTTCTCTCCCTCTCTGTCTCCCTCCCTTCCCTCTCTCTAAAAATAAATAAATAAAATCTTAAAAAACAAAAGCAACAGAGGGAGACCCTACATTAGGATTAGTCAACAAAGGTTTATCTGAGGAAGTAAAATTTAGTCAAAATGTCCACTATGAACAGGAATCTATCAATGGAGAAGGGAGAAAATATCCGAGATCATGTATCCAGAGAAGAGAAAATGAGGCAGCTTTGGGATATTAAAAACATGTGGATAACTGCAGTAGAAAATGTAAGAGAGGAAGGAAAAGAAAGTATTAGAAGCCTTTCAAGCTTAAAGAACTTTGAATGTAAGCCATCGAAAGACATTGCAATGGAATAATATGGGCATTTGTGTGTTCTCTTAATTTGACTTTTCAATTACAGTTTATATTCAGTATTATTTTATGTTAGTTTCAGGTATACAGCATAGTGGTTAGACAATCATATACTTTACAAAGTAGCCCCCCCCCAATATTTCAAGTACCCACCTGGCACTATACATAATTATTACAATATTAGTAACTATATTCCATATGCTGTACTTGACGTCCCCAGGACTATTTTGACACTACCAATTTGGAGTTCTTAATCCCTTCACCTTTTTTACTCAGCCCCCTTGCCCCCCTCCCATCGGCAACCATCATTCTATTCTCTGTATCTTTGAGTCTGTTTCCATTTTGTTTGTTCATTTATTTTGCACTTTAGACTCCATGAGTGAAATCATATGGTGTTTGTCTTTCTCTGTCCGACTTATTTCACCGAACATGATACCCTCTAGGTCAATCCATACTGTTGCAAATGGTAAGATTTCATTCTTTTTTATGGCTGAGTAATATCACTGTATATCTGTACCATCACTTTTTTATCCACTCGTGTACTGATGGACACTTAGGCTGCTTCCATATCTTGGCTATTGTAAATTATGCTGCAATAAACACGGGGGTGCATCTATTCTTTTGAATTTGTATTTTAGGTTTCTTCACATATATACTAAGAAGTCAAATCTCTTGGTCATAAGTCAGTTCCATTTTTAAATTTTTGAGGAACTTCCATACTGTTATATAGTAGCTGCACCAGTCTGCATTTCCACCAGCAGGGCACAAGGGTTCCCTTTTCTCCACATCCTCGCCAACAGCTGTTTGTTGATTTATTGATGATAGCCATTCTTACAGGTACCGGGTGATATCTCCTTGTGATTTTAATTTGCATTTCTCTGATAATTAGTGAAGTTGAGCATCTTTTCATATGTCTATTGGCCATCTGTATGTCCTCTTTGGAGAAGTGTCTATTTGGGTCCTTTGACCATTTTCTAATTGCATTGTTTGGTGGAGGTGGGGGGTTGATGTTGAATTCTATGAATTCTTTAAATTTTGGACATTGACCCCTTACTAGATGTTTCATTGGCAAATACCTTCTTCTATTCAGTGGGTAGTCTTTTCATTTTGTTGATGGTTTCCTTGGTAAAAACTTCTTTAGTTTGATGTTGTCCCATTTGCTTATTTTTTTCCTTCATGTCCCTGTCCAAGGAGAAATATCAGAAAAAAATATTGGTAAGAAAAATGTCAGAGATTTTACTGCCTATGTTTTTTTTTTTTTTTCAGGATTTTTATGGTTTAGAGTTTAACATTGAAGTCTTTAAACCATTTTAAGTTTATTTTTGTATGTGGTCTAAGAAGGTGGTCTAGTTTCTTTTTTTGCTTGTATCAGGCATTTGTATTTTCTAAGGTCAGTGTCTACAGTATAGAATTGTTTGGCAGAGAGGCATAAAACCACTTCGGACTGTTACAGATGCTGAGGGTGGGGTGGCAGAGAATGATAGCAGGGCAAGGAAGAAAGGTACATGAACTTGAGGAATAGAGACAGGAGACAGAGACTGTGTGTCTGGTTCATTGATAGGCTCTAGAAAGCAAGATTGAGGAAGAAGTTCAGATTGTTGCCAGCATTCAAAATAGGGCAAATCTGTAAATAAGTGCAGTGCTCTTTACAGGATGAGAGAGTACTGGAGGAGGAAGAATTCCATGGTGAGCTTGCGGTGTGGGGGACATCTCCAGATGGAGCTGTCCAGGAGCCAGGTGTGATCTGTGTGTCTGAAGGCAGGCAGAACTGAACTAGAGGGAGGTTATTTACTGGGAGGTTATTGAAGGTTATTTGTGTCAATGAGATCAACCAAAGTCTATGCATGATTAGGAGAACAAGAGAGCCCTGTCTCGGCCCTAAGAAACACTAACATTTGAAGAGGAGAGTGAGGAACAGGCTGAAAAAAAAAATGGAAACTTGAACAGAGAGGAAGAAAACCAAGAAAATCGGTGTTATGAAAGCCAAGAGAAAGGAGTATTTCAAAAAGGCTGACAGTTTGGGACATGTTCATTGGATTCAGTGAAATGGGGATAAAATGGTGACCGGGTGACAGAGATCTCCATAGTGGGAGGAGCAGAAACCAGACCGACGTGGGTTAAATGTAAGTCTGAAGAAAGCGTCAAGATAGTGGATATAACACAAATTATTTCAAGAAATTTGGCTCAGCATGAGGAGGAGGTCTGAAGTTAGCTGAACAAAGAAGTGGCAATTGAGAGAGGTATTTAAGTCAGGGAAATATTGATTCCATTTGACTTCTAATGGAAAGGACTTGGTAAAGAAGAAGCAAGCAGTGAGAGAGCTAGAAAAAGGAGGAAAAATAGAAATCATCAAAGTGGGTATAGATAAATTCAGCTTGACATGGAAAACAGTCCATTTTAATAATTATTATTCTCTCTTGAGGAGGAAAATCATCTGCTGTGTGTGGGAAGTGGGGAGTCAAGTATTTGATAAAAAAGAAAGAAAATTTGCTGTAGTCTTTAGGGACAATGGGAGAGGGGGCTGATTAATAGTTGTTAGAATTTAAAGATGTGTGTGCAGTGCTTGGGCTACACTTAGATATGTTTGCAGCCTTGCCTTTGCATTTTATTCCTTGTGCGGCGATCCCTCTCTCCACAAAGTCGCCCTTCCGACCACCGGGTGCAAACGGTGCCCTCGGTGCTAACCTGCTGACCTACCGGGTCACTTCTGTTACCCGCCGGTACTGAAAGATTGGTAAACTGAGTTGTTATTTCTCGCTATAAATTTGGATTTATGTATTTTAAAAATCTTAAATAGCACATCCCTCAATTGTACATACAGTTTATGGGGCAGAGAAAGACCGTGGTGCCAAAGAAACCTTAGGTAATATATAATTTGCTTTCACACATGTGTAATATGCATAACACACCATCTCTTCTGAATTCGTTGCCTTAAAAATGCTAATCAGCTGGCACTAGGAGATCATTTGCATAGTCAGATTAAAGCTTTTGGCTTAGCAGTTTATCTTAAAATAAACCAGAAATTGCATTGCTCTGGCTGTCAGCGTGGTACATATAACCAGGGTGCTGGAAAGAAATAACTGCCAAATGGCAAACACCACATAGAAACTGAATTCCATCAGTCAGCTACCATTTGGTGAGCCTATGTGTGTTCTTGGGTAACTGGAATGTCAGGTATTAGTCCAAATCTTTGCTTTTGAAAAGCAAATAATCCAGCAAATCGTGCATACAAGTTGAAGTGATTCAAAGAAATCAAGTCATTCTACAGAGTTTTCTCATTGTTTCATAGTGAAAATTGAGAGTGGGACGGACCCTGAAGCAGGTGGCCTGTCAGTTTTTGATGCATACCGCCATCCCGCAACATGGGGTGTGAGACTGAGAAATCCCATACAATTTAACCAAGTGAAGAATATAGGCATTATTAACATACTAAAAAGAAACTTGTTTCTCTGAATCCCCAACTCCAGTCATTTGATATATGTCATCTCTGTCCTTGCAAGGAATTTGGGATAAGTAAGAAAAGGGAGGTAAGATAAGGCAGCTCAATATGAATAATTAATATAAAGTCTCCCAAGTTAATAAGGAATAGTTTTGCACAGTGAGTTCAAGATTTTGTTGGGTTGGATATTCTTAAAGGTTTTTTTTTCCCTTTGCATTTTAAAAGGGGTAGATGTAGAAAGAAAACCACATACGCCTAGTATGATAGACTGCTGTAGATAATTTTTGGCACAGACTTTCCTGGGCCTCAACATTTCTTGGTAACGAGCCTCGTGTTGGAGTGGCCAGGTCATTCACTGTCCAGAAGTTAAAGGGGGACTATTAATAATGGCACAGGAAAACACGAGCAAACTCGAAACAGGTCTAAAGCAGGGGACCTCGGGCAGACCAGGCAGATGGTGGGCAAAGTGGAACCCTCTGTGGTAAGGTAAAGCCGGTCACACTTGAGCATGTGACTGCAGGTGGCATTAGGATTTGTATCTTTTGGTACATCGTTGTGTGATCAGTACTATTTCACATCTCCTGTCAGGCAGGGCCTCTCAACCTCTCAACTAGGAATTAGTGTCATGAGACAGAGTGTGTCTGGGAGGGAGAGGGTTGTAACAGACTCACCTGGGGAAAGGATTTTTTATTTTGTCCTTTTAAGTTTTTGTTCCCAAACTACAGCATCCTTCCCTTTGGTCTCTTTGTTAGAAAAACAAAAACAAAAACCCACATCTGACAATCACCACTTTAAAGACTGTTTTTTGAACTGTGGCTGCAATTATTTCAGTTGTAAATTTTCATGGATTAATGTTATAATAATACTTGGAATACTATCCGGGTGTCTTGAAAATGGAAAGAACTTCATTGCCAACTCAACCTGCGCTCCCCACGTACTACTTACAAGTGGGGCGCCTGAGGCACTTGGGAGAACAGAGCCCAGCGCAGGGAGAAGGGAAACAGGACTTTTTCTTCAGTGTAGCTGAGGGAGGACTGAAGCATGGCATGGAGATTCTTACCTCAAATGATAGCTAGAGGATCTTTTTAGAGCTCACTATTAAAAACACAAAGAAGTTACCATTTGAGTTTACAAAATACCATATTTTTTTTTTACCAGCTCAAATTCCCTTTGTCAGCCTGCTTTGTATACAGAAAATAAAAATGTTTTCCCACAATCAGGCCCAGAAGACTGGGACCTTACTCTTCATTTAGGTCAGTTTAGACTAGCTATGCTCAGGCAACAAACTACCACAGTTTTATTTCTTGCTATTGCTCTCTGTATGTTCTTAGCTGGCAGATGTTGCTCTGCATTTTACCCTCTTCACTAAGGAACAGCCCATCCTGAGAAGGCAGAAGAAATGGGGAGATGGCAAGGCCACACAATGGCTTTCAAAGCTTCACTCAGCAATGTCTCAAATCTCTTCCACTACGTGCCCATTGGCCAAACTGAGTTGGATGGCCAAGCTTAGCATCAGTGGGATAGGAAGTATAATCCTTGCATAGGAATGGGGTCAGAAAGCCAGGAAGTATTTTGACAGTAACGCAATTTATCACATATTTCCAAGTTAAGTATAAAAACTTCTTGAAGTTTTTGACATGTGTTCTGTGCACTGCCCCTGACACTATCCCTAATGTTACTTCCTCATTCTGACAAATTACTATTCATTTTTCCTTAGCTATAGTTACAAACACATACATCTATCCTGTCACACTTAACACATTCTGTTGTGCTTGGTTTACTTGTTTCTCTCCTTTATTGGACTGTGGGCCTTTTGAGAGCAGGAGCAATGTAATATTCGTCTGTGAGGCCCTAGTGTGTGGGTGGCACATAACAGAAATTCTAACAAGCATTCATTGACTGCCAGTGACTTAATAGATAAATGACAGAGTGTTTGCTTTGCCTTCTCCACCTTCACACCTCACTCCATTTTAACAAGCAATCTTGTTAAAATCTTGCAAAAGGAGCAGAAATCACAGTGGAATCTTGAAGAATGGCTAGGCATTTGCTAGATGGAAAAAATGGGGAAGCAAATCCCAGGAAAGAGAAGTTGATGGATTCAGTTGTATTCTTGTTGAATTAAGATAAAATTCTTCTTGAATTATTCATCTTGAACCTGAGAGTCCATGTAGCCTCAAGGTTCGTTGCTGCCAATCTGAACCATCCCAGAGCACTGGAGAACAGGTGTAACAAGCTGATGTAATGCCCAGACTGACAAGCCTGACCCTTATCAGATTTCACAGATGATGCAAAGTCACTAAAGCAGTGTTTGAAACAATAACTGTTCTGCACTGTTTCTGATGTGTCATTTTATTAATGGCTTACTCATTAATTAAAATCTGCCATACCAAAAAGTGTATATACAGCATTGACATCTGATGTCGACTCTGGAAATTGCACATATTTTGCTTTACTATTTTTAAAACACATATGAAGAAAAAAAAGAAAGATTGACTACAGCCCACTAGGGTGCACACATTACCGAATGGAGATTGAGCCTTCCTAAATGATACCTGTCAGAGCTGCCTTCTTCTCGGGGTGCGGCCATTGCTCACGTGCTGCAGGATTACCCTTCTGACTTCCCTTCGGTGCCTGTGCTGCGCAGGGGTATTTTTTTTTTAATTTGTTGATGACAAATTCTCCATCTGCTGAAGGTGGATCTGATTCTGTGAAGCTGCCAAATGTCCTGTGGCATTAAGTCTGATGAAGTGGATATCCCAGTTAGCAGATGCTATTGGGGTCAAATGGGAAGTGATCATAAAAATCAAGAAACCGTTTTCTTATGCACACTGGAAATGGCCTATAATGACATTCCCAATGGGTATGCCAAAAATGTCTTCAGCCCTAATAGTGGACGTTCATTTATCTAGTCAGCAAACAAGCTCTATTTATCCATTGAAATAAATCATTTAAGAGTCACTTTGAATTTGCATACAATATAGATGTTTAAAAAAACACTCATTATTTTGTAGGCAGTTTACTTAGTAATTGTTAAAACTGAATGGAGAAAGTGATTGATTATATATAATATCTTCTATAAGTGTTTTCAATGCCTCATTTATATCAGAAACCCAATCTAGAAAATAATACTAAATTATTTCATTATTGGGGATTCTATCTTTAAACCAATGGGGCTTCTTTTTTAAAAAAATATTTATTTATTTTTAGAGAGAGGGGAAGGGAAGGAGAAAGAGAGGGAGAGAAACATCAATATGTGGTTGCTTCTCACACACCCACTACTGGGGAACTGGCCTGCAACCTAGGCATGTGCCCTGACTTAGAATCAAACCATTGACTCTTTGGATTGCAAGCCTGCGCTCAATCCACTGAGCTACACCAGCCATAAAATGGGCCTTCTTCTGTAAGTACTCAACACTCAGCTCTCTATGACCGTATGAGATAGTCAGTGACAAAAAACTACTATAAAATATACATTATGTGCTATGTATCATACTTTCTGTTATTTAACATTTCTAGCAATTGGATATATATCATGAAGCAGAAGGAGATACTATATTTTTCTAAAATGATTTATATTCTCTTTGCACAATATGTAAATCAATATACACATGCATATGTGAGCAACATTAACATATAATTCCCAAATTATAAAATTTTCTGCTAATATATTTGAAGCATTAAGAATGAATTTAACTTATGGTTGCATGTTGTCGAAAGTATTTAAAAGATTACAACTTGTTCAATGTGCTACTTTGTCTGCATAACCTCATAAGTTTGTCTAAATCATTTGGTATTATCAAGGTCATGTACAGTCTTCTTAAGTTCTCATTAAATCATTGACGGTCTCTACAGTTACGCACAAACTGCAGCAGGGTCTATATATTCAGGCAGTTTAGTCTGCATGGGGTCAATTGGATGGGATATAAATGTCAGCAACAGAATGATCAGAAACTTCAGACATGTCACTGTAAACCAGACCAACCGTATATGTCGGTCCCGTTGGGAAAGGGTTTCCTGACATCGAATTGATATGTTTTTTGAGTACATGAAAAATGTGCTATTGATTGATTCTTTCTTCACAAATATTGACTGTATATATTGATCTTGATTTAAATACAGGCTCGTATCAGTAAATAAAAACATTTATTCATGATGTAGTAGAGAGTTGCTGATACATACAAATGGGCTAATTCTAGAGCTTCTGTAAAGCTTTGCAAAGAGTCAAAAAGAATTCCTGGAAATGGTCAGTAAATTGTGGGACTTACTCTAGCTGAGTGCTAATATTTTGATTAGAATTTGACCAGGTAGTAACAGATGTATTTCATTCTCAACTCAAAATTTCACTTGAAATGTTGTCTTTAAGTCAGATGCTTACAAAAGCCAGGAGGAAATTTATCTGACTTAGGTACTTGGGTGGGGATTGGATCTAACTGAAGAATGCCTGCCCCATCTAAAGGAGATCCTGATACTCTGCTCTGGTTTCAATTGATCATGTAGGAAATGGGGGTAATTTTGTTTTTTAGACTTGAAAAATTCTTTAAAGTTCAGTTTTCAACTCTTATGTGAATTTCCTGTATGTTCTAAATGTTGGTTCAAAAGAAAAACAATGACAGTATGTTGGCCCAGCTCAGGCCCAGTAGCCGTGTGTAGTCCAAAGGCAATCAGTTCACCCACTCATTCCTACACCTTTTTTGTACCGTGAGTTTTGTTTTGTTTCTTTTATGTTTAAGGATAAACATTATACGCCAGTTTGTCTGCGGCCGTGAGAAAGGCAAAGGTTTGTAGTCAAGCCCTGGATTTGCTGCTTCTATCTGTAGAAAAAAACCCAGAAAGATTCTCCTATTTTTCTCATCATGCTCGAAGAATAAAAAGCCCAAAACAAAAAGATAAAGTACCCTGGGTATTTTGAGCCTTTAAGAATGATTCAGGCCACTTGCTAAAACTAGGGCGCATGCCCTGTGAAGAGCTGCCGTTAAAAGATACTAGAATACGGGATTAAGTACCTTCTTACTTGATCTCGACTAGTTTAGTTCTTAGTAACTTAATAAGAAAAAATTGCTTTTTCACTGTTAACCCTGTTATACCATGCCAGCCACGAAAAGTTATATATTTTCTTTTCTCTCTCTCTCTCTCTCTCCCCGTCCTTCTTCTTTTCGCTCTCCCTCCGCCACTCCCTCTCCCTCCCTCCTTCTCTCTGTTTTGTTTTGTTTTTTAGATTTTTTTGTAACTCCAGGCTAAATTCTGTGATTTTTCTTCCATTACCTGTTTTCTGTCACCTTAGTATATCCAAAATGTCAGGAGAAATACTTCTTAATTGACCAGGGTTATCTCTAAGATATATGAGGGCAAAAACGTGAGTAAGAGTTAAATGCCAAATGTATCCACTCTGTTAATACACATTTGTGGTTTAAAAAGCACACTTCACTGAATAATTTAAAATATGTTTGTACCATCTGTTCTCTTTGGGATTAACATTGTCCATGATAGCAAAATAATCACACATTAAATAAATTCTAGATACTGCACTCTATCATTCATAAGAGCGATGACATTGGTAATTCAGATGACCCAGCCTTTTCTCCCTCTGTGTACTTACACATATTGATTTTCCTGTAAGGGAAAGGAGAACAACCAGGTACATGCTTTTTTCCTAAATGGAACATGCAGTTCAGGAATTCTGTCATTTCTTTTATGAGAATAAAAAATAAAGTGCAAACATATGGCATCTTTGAAGGCAACAGGTAAGCATTTGGGCATAATGTTTGCTGTCTTTATCTACTTCTTTGCATAAATTCATAAGAGAAATGATAAAATTGTCAGATTCATAATTTAGAAACTCTGCAATCAATTTTATCTGGATACCCTGTTGTCCGTGTGGAACGAGACAGGGTAAGAGTCTCTTTGTAAGTTGAATGAGCTGATTTCAGGGCAGGCACTGATTTTGTTTCCTTGAGGTCTCCCAGCGTTTTGTGTTTGAGCCAGATGCTATGTATTGTCTCATACTGACTGCGAAGGTACTCAGGTGTTTAAGTCTTTTTTCTCAAAAATAAAAGCTTTGGGATGGCAGGAGCCATCTGATTCTCCTTTTTTATCTCTCAACGTTTTCCACTCTGCTTTCCTAAGGGCAAAATAAATAATTAGTACATTGAGATGAATGCTGTAAAATAGGGGAGAAAGAAAAAAGAAAAAAGGTTATTGCTTCTGGTGGCACATGTTCAAGATGGCGTGTGAGTGACTTCCCCCCACCCAGTCACTCTTCCTGCACGAACCTCCTGGGCAGTCAGGGGTGGACGGAAAGGCCCCTGAGGGCATTAGGAAAGGCTTCCTGACAAATGCCTCGTGCCGATGCCTAATAACCCTGTACTGTCAGGTAGCCTCCCTATGTCACCGCCTTCCATTCCCTCTCCTTCTCTTTAAAATCACATTTTATTTCCTAAGAAAAGATGGAATACAGTAGACATCATTATTCTTTGCAAAAGGTCTTGGAGGCATCACATGAAATCATCCATGTTTTTTGTTTTTTTTTTTTATCTCTAGGCAAAATGGTACCAGTTTATTTAAACCTTTGTTCTCAGTCTCAGTATGTTCTCCTATGAACATTCTCTGAGTGGCACTCTTCTAGTTGAGTGAGGTCCCTTGTTTGATCTGCGTGTCTGTAAAGGTAAAAAGAGCTCAAAGCCCCTGATGTTGCAATCCTTTTTGTCATCCTGCTTAACCTTCTACATTCAGCTATTAACTTGCTGATTTGTCACTAAATTACCTGTTATGTGCACTTAATGTTGACAAACTACATTTTCATTCTCCATTTGTATTTGCACTTTGATGTTACCCACATGTTACACTGCCTTGGTCTCAACTAAATCGTTTTTTCTGCAAAGTCAATTCAATGTCTAAATGATCTCCCATGATGTGCCTATCATTTCTTTTACTTCTTTCTCGCAAAGCATTCGGTCTCAAAAGTCTTTAGTCCCAAAGCCCATTTTTATCATTTGCTTTTGCCAATGCACACAAAATTAGTTGTAAACTCACTATTACTTCTCTGGTAAATTAGGGAAATTCTGTAAACATAGTATATTTTTATTTTGGTAAGCTATTTGAAAGGTCTCTGTGGTATAATTGTAGATAAAATGGATATGTGGGCTGAATGAACACACAGTTAAATAGATTTATTGCCAGTTGAAAAACATAAATGAAGAAAACTAAATAAAAAAATAAATGTTTGCCTACATGGAAGGTTATTTATCCAATCAATATACAGAAAAATTGACTCAAAAATGGTAGTGAAGACACCGGATTGCAAAGTCAAGGGCCAACCATTATTTATTTGTGGTTGTTAATAAAAATGACTTCAATTTCAAGTTCACAAGTAATCTGAATTGGATTTTGGAATCTTAAGGAAGATGACACACGGAATAAGGGTGAGGAGAATTCTGTCTTAAGCCTCACTTGTCGATTTATAATGGGCAGGCAAGTGGATATGATGGCCTCTCCCTGCTCTGCAATAGTTACAGCTCACCCAGGACGTCAGTTTAACTTCAGATATCACACTTCAAGAGGAATCGATGTGCAGGCATGACCCCAGAGTCATGTCGCCAGGGTGGTGAAGCATCTACACATTATGGCATATTTGGAACAATTAAAAAACTGAGACTCTCTGGCCTGGAAAAGGGAGAGTATGAAGCTTTCATTGGATAGTCACCAGGCTGTCCTGATAAAAAATAATCAGTATTATTTTTGAATGACTCCAGATCTAGGATCAAGAAACGGTACTCGTAGAAAGGTGAGATTTAGTCTGGTGGGAAGAATTTCACAGTGTTTGGATCTGCTCAAAGATGAGCGTGCTGCCTGTGAAGCAGGAGGGGCGGGAACAGAAGCAGGAGCTTGCTTCTCCCTGCAGAGTGTTTGTGCATTAGGGCACGACTGCATTTCCCATCACTTCTACCAAATCTTTCAATTGTGAGAAACGACATGAGAGGTTCTTAGCGTAGTGCCTGATGACACCAATTAAATGCTCAGTAGATATTACCTGTAATTGTTATTGGTAGTGACTAGTCTATGAATTTATTTGTCTGAGGGGAATAAGTAAAGAGAAGGTAACACTATTAAAAATTTTATCACCAGCTTCTGTAGGTGCTAAATAATTAAGGTAGTTAATAAGAGCCTATGTTACCTGTAACTAATTTATTCTTAATTTATTACTACTTTTTGTTTTGTGTCAGTACCTTTATGTTCTGTGTTACCTGGATTTGGGGTTAGTTCATCGAATTTAACAGGAACATTCTAAGCAGTTGTTTATAATTAATTATCCAGTGATCAACATAGCAATAGTTCATCAACAAAGGAATGAATCATGACAGAAAAAAAAAAAGATCTCTTCCATAAATTTAAAGGAATGTTTCAGTTTAGGGACTTGTAGAATCTTCCTAATGTCTACATTCTAGGTCATGTTAGCTCCATTAGATTTTTTTTCCTTGGGTGATGGATTTGCTGTCTCTCAGGATTGCAGCTAATATCTGTTGAAGGCATTCATTAATTTGCTCACTTTTTCATTCAACAAATAATGTACCAAGCACTGCCCAACCTGCCTCCTCACCTCTATAGTCTCCTTTCCCTTTCGTCCCCTTCTGATTCACCACAGGAAGACCAGGCCCTCAGTCATCTCACCGCCCCCAACCCCACCCCCAAGGGTTCCATGGCAGTGAGGCAGTCTTCTTCCTCATCCCTGTCCCTGAATTCCTTGTATCTCTGCCCGGCTGTATGTGTCTCCATATCACTCATGACCTCTCACCAATTTTACTTGTTTATATGTCCATCTTCCTCCCTCTGTTAGAATCTCTGTTCCATAAAGGCAAGAATATTTGTCTACTTTACTTTCTTCTGGATTCCCAACACCTACAATAGTAACTTGATAAATATTTGTTGAATGAATGAATGAAGCTTAAGTGTCCTGGAAACTGATCCCAGAAAGGTGCTGAATCTCCTCCTAGAGTTACCTGACTCATTTTTGGCAGTACAGGGTTATGAACCAAAGTCACTTAGATTCAAAACCAACATCCTCATTCTTGATCTCTCCCTCCATGACAAATAACTCCTGAATTTTCCTGAATGAACCAAGGGGTATTTACAAATGACAATGATATTTCACTGCTACATGGATTTTAATACAGATGATCACTTCTGTATTATCGAAATCTAGAATGTCCAGGTCAATATTTACCAGTCTAATCTACCTCTCTGCAGATTACTCTTTATTTCCTTTACATTTTGTTTCCTTTCCATGTGCATTCAACTTGATTGAAGTCATTATGTTTCTCTATTATATTATTGTATGTTGGGTCATCAGTGCAAACCCTAGAAGAAGCGAGGTAGAGAGATAGATTTAGAGAACCAATAGTAAGAGTCAGTCTTTGCCTTGAGCTCCTTTCAGTCTAGTGGCCAAGCCAGCCTTGTTAAGTGGGAAATTCCAGAGCCAGACAATAACCAGATACTTTATAATCCAATCCAATGATATTCTTGAGAGTAAAAGTAGGTACTATTTAATAATTATTCCAGGACAATAACTGTATACTCTTCAAGGAAGCTGAAGCGTCTGGACCCCTGGTTTAAAAAGTTAATGAAAAAACATGGGTGCAAGTCCTTTTAGTAAAAAATTTGTAACAAATATTTGCTGCACAGCTACTATGTATAAAGCAATGGGCCAGACACTGTAGAGAATTCAAAGATGATTAAGTCATGGATCTTGCCCACCTAGTGATTTATAAAATGCTTGAGAGAAAACATGAATACTACAATATAAGGAAGTAAGTGATGGTACAGCTTGAATATAAACTTGACGTGATGTTAGCCAGCCACAAGGTTTCAAGTAGGATCACTGATGCTGTGCCACTTTTTATTTCTGTATCATAGTGTGGTCATTTGAAGTGAGTTCTGTCATGGTACCTGAATTGAACATCGAAGGGATGATATGACTTTTTTCCCTAGATAAGAAATATACCGTTCACTTCTTTTATGTGTATATAGAGGATGTTGAATTCATGCTGGCTGGCTGGCAGCTGGCTAACTTGCTGAGGTAGAAGAATGAATTGACATATTTTTTTAAATCATCTAGCAATCAAATATAGAACAATCTTTACCAAAACACACCTCCTGTTTGCTTGATCAGCTAGTTGACAGATTAAGGATTTACTGCATGATTATTTTTCATCTTCACATTTTGCAATGATAGAGGACATTTGGTTTTTTGGATATAAGCTTAAAAGCAGTTTAATTCTTTTCACTGGTTCCTACTGTTGAAATTCTTTAGCAGCTGAATGTTGGCAACAGTTTACATTTTGGCAAGTAGACTGTGCTTTTTAAGGATGAAAGTGTGGGAAGTAGTTAGTATAAGGACATCTGTTGAAGAAGTCATGTTGTCAAATCCCACCATATATATTAAACTCATTTATTTCCATTTTTATACATTCTAAAATAAAATGGCACTATTTAATATTCAAACAGTTTATTAAAATCTTGGAGAGATGAACTGCGTGAGCCTACCTGAAACTTCAATGAATAAGCATTATTTTATTCAGTTAATTTCATTGCCACTTTAACTCAGTCTAAACTTTGGATATTTGATAGGTTTGTTATGATGAGATTATCAGCAGTCATAGGATTTTGTTGGGTGTGAAAACTGAAACCAACAGAATTTCCTGCTCCTGTTCAATGATTCTGGGACCAGACCTACTTTCCCATCCCCGGGTTAATCAAAACTCCTTCCAATATGTGTCAGTAGTTAATATTTTTGTTGTTTTTCTGAAGGAATGGCTGAGAATGAGAGAGTTAAGCAGGTCATTTGAACATTCGGTATCTTATCATTTCAACTATCTTATGTAATAAGCAAGTGTTGTTCTAGATGCTGGAATTACAAAGTCAATTAAGGCAGAATGCCCGCCCTCATGAAACTATAGAGCCATGGGGTAGAGTTATAAATGTATTAACAGCTTTGAAACAATGTGCTAGAGTCACACATAGATGAGGAAAATAGATGAGAGGCCTCTAAATAAAGCTGAAGATTAGAGAATTTTTTTCTTGCAGAGATGACACTTTAGGAGTTATCCAGACAGAGAAAGGAGAGAAAAGAGTTCTTGTCACAAGGCTCATCGTCTGTGAAGTGCCAGGGATGTGAGAGAGTGGGCTGTGCACCAGACACCATCAGAATTCCTTGCGGCTGACACGGGAGAGGAAGTCAGAACAAGACCAGAGCGGGTTTCTGTGCTACGCTTTGGAATTTAGATTTTAAACTTTATCACTAAAGAAATGGGAAGCCATTGAATGTTTTCGAGCAAGAGAATCACACATTCAGATTTTCATTTTAAAATGATCTACATGGCATTCAAATAAAAGATGGAATTAAGGAGAAAAAGACCGGAGTATCAAGTCTAAGAAAAATATAGGAGAAATAGATTAGAGAGAGAGAGAGATTAAAGAAAGTACAATCTGTAGAGAGGCATAACTTAGTCTGGTCCTTGGAGCCAGGTTAACTGGTTTCCAACTCTGACTCCACCATTTGACATTCCGTGTGAGTCGGGGCATGTCTCTCAATCCCAGAGTGCCTTGTTTTTCTCAGCTGCAAAGTGAGTACAATAGCAATACCACCTCACACAATTTTATGAAGATTGCAAAGTTTAATTGCTACCAATAACAGTGTCTAGCACATAGAAATCATCTGATCAATGTTAGCTGTAATCTATTGTTACTACTAATATTATGGCTAATGATTATTATTAATATAATACCATATTTTTTCATGTCTTTAGTACTTGTGGCCTGATTAGAAGTGACTGTCAGGTGGTTGGCTGAATGGTGACAGTCCCAGAGGTCACAGGAACAAATATATTTGGGAGGCTGGAAAAGAGAATTGATGTGAATTACATTATGCATGCTGGAATGAGCTGCCTGTGAGACTTCCAAATGGATTTTTCTTACGAGCAGTTGATTATATAGCAGAAAGGTATGGACTCTTGAAAAACATAATGGATATTTGAACCCACCCAACTGGATGCATTCACCAGGAAGTGTGGAAGTGTGTAGGTCAGAAGCGAGACGAGCCTGGGGATAAGGGCAGAGTCAAACCCCGGCAGCGTTGCTCTCCAGTCTGAGCACGGCAGAGCACACAGGTTCTGGGGAGGGAGGGAGTCCCTCAGAGCAAATGATTCCCTCGATTCTTGTGCTTTCATATGGTTGTGAACAGATGATATCCTCCTATCTTGAAAGAAATCCCCCAACTTTTCAAATTGCCAAACTCACACCAGGGTAGAACTAACACCTGAAAGAATCTTCTTTAATAAATATTGGAATTATTACAAAAAAAAGTCCTGTGACCTCAAATGGTTCCTTGTTAGCAATTGCTTTCCATTGCTGTTAAAGACATTGCCAGTGTCACGAGCTCTAGGATACGGAAGGAAACTGGTGTTCTTGATACCCTAATGTGATGTGTGGCCTTGTTTTACTGTTCTCATGGGCTTAGAATCACGGGGTCAGGAATGAGATTTCTGCTAGACTCCATGCCCGTCTGCCACAGAAATCCTGGTATGTAAAAAAAAATAATAAGTGGGTAAGGGTAAACCTGGTTGGTCGTTCCTTGGCAAGATTTGAGCCCTATTTTGCTGTAAACCCAGTGCAGACCATGGTTCTAATCTGTAGATGAAATTGAGCTTTCCAGTTTGTTGCTATTTGCCTGAAGGTAAAGTCCCCAACTACCTCTGCCCAGCGTCAGAGAAAGGGACTTGTGGAAGGTAAGGTGATTTTATTTTTCCTCAGAGCACTCCTAAATGGCCAACATTCTAACAGATTCTAGATTCTTGGCAGGTTGGATTTTAGAGTAATCCCTTCTCATCCCAATTTAAGTACAAGTAATCCCCAGTAGACCCTGCCAGGCCAGTAGTGAATCATTGCCAGGTAAAAGCAAAAATGTCCCTGCTAAGAAAACCAAGGAATTTCACCCATCAGAGGACACAGGTTTCCCTCCTGTAGAGATTTATGTCTTATCCTTCAGGTTTTTTTTTTTTTAATTTTTACTCCTATCAGTAATTCTTGTGTGAAGTATCTCTTATCCTCTAGTACTGGATAAAGAACTCCAAATTAGCTACTAATAAAGATAATGTGCCTTTGTTCTTAAGACTCTGAGATGGCGAAATAGGTCCGGTGAGCCTCTTAAATTAAAAGTCTAAGTCGCACGTGGTTGCATAGCACAGGTAGTGGGTAATCAGCCATTAGGTACCACCTACCTCCTTATTGTAAATTTATGTGATGCCTCCTCAAATTATGAAATATTATCCTGATTAGGAAAAATATACTGAAGAGCAGAAACAGCAGGGCATTCCCACATATTGTATCTCCCTTTAATTATGCAAATTAAGCAAAAAATTCTGTGCTAACTATGCTTTGCTTAGGTGTTCTCTCATTTTGATGAGATTCCAGACTCCTGCCTAGTATATTTCAGTTGAGGTAGACTGCCCTTACTTTTTAGGCACCTCAATAACAGTTCTATTTTAGTAAGGATCTGTATGGAATCCCTGGGCATTTGAAGAGCTGGCTTACCTTATTGTATACCCTATTGTTAGGTATAAAGGAAAGGTCTCGAATACCGACAGTGTTGTTGAGGGTGTGGGGAAATGCACACCCTCTTGCACGCTTTGTAGGAGAGTGAACTGCCTAAAGGAAAAACTACACACATTCTGTGATCTAGCAACCCACTTTCAGAAATAAAAGCACCAATTAGCAAGAATATATTAACATGTATTTATTGTTTATAAAAGTCAAAAATTGTATGTTTGTCAATAAAGGATTGCTTGAGTAAGTAATGGCACAGCCATTCTATGGAATCTTATGTAACTATCAGAAAGAACGCAACAGACCTCTATGTACTGACTAAAAACTTGCCCATGATGTCTTTTAAGTACAAAACCATTTATAGAAGACTAGGTATAGTACAATCCCACTTTACACAAAAAGAAAGGAGAATGCTGTGCTACATGTCTGTGTGTATTTGTGTGTGTGTATATTATGCGTGCATATATGAATATGTCTATATCTATACATTAATAGAATTGGCATGAAGGAAAAGACAATAAGCAGTTTTTACACATTAGACTTGTTAAAATGAGCATGGATGGCATTTTGTAATAAAAATTATAAAAAGGAGAATCATTGATAGTAATGCTTACCGTCAATGGAAAACTATCTTCCCTTCCAAACTTCAAAAACTTGTGAATTTTAATGATGTTTGTTTTTT